>JAYMTP010004305.1:0-15179 GCA_036897365.1 Geranium brycei
ATTAAAAATGTAAATGAGTATCCCACAATAACCCAAATAAATTATACACCTTTCAACATGAAAAAAAATCAAAATTTATCATATGTGTAATAGTACTAATCAAACAAATATGAACCAAGCAACTTTTCTACACTCTGTATTGTTGAGAAAAAAATGGATTAAACGATGCTAATTAGGGAAAAAACTTACTTCTCCTCTGCTGTAATCAACAATACTTCTGCTAATGAAGAAGCAAACTTTAACACTTCTAAAGAAGGAATATTGTGAATATTTGACTTGCTCTTATTGATCACGGCATGCACATATTTATACTAGTACAAAGCAAAATGAAAGAATTTCAAAGGAGATGAAATGAAAGGACTTTGAAGGAAGATGAAATGAGAGTGCATCTCATCAACTTAAATAACAATGCCCTTGTAATTTTCTTGCGACACAAACACATCGGACGCAAAATTCTGGCGATTGAAAACGAACTCAAAACAGAACAGCACTGGCTCCGATATCAAAATCTGAGGACAATTAGACCCAAGTTGACACAACCCATGTCAAGATTCGAGCAATGATCGAAATGTTTGGATTTTTATGGCGCATTGTGCGTAACGCGAGGCCTCAAGTAGGACGTGTTTGACAATTTTAAAAATAGATCCAAAACTACACGAATTCAAGAAAAACACTATGATGCAGGTCCACAAGAAGCTGACCCTGGACACGGCTCTAATGCAGGACCTGATCTTCGAATCTCCGGCCAAAAACGCTTTCGCAGCCTCGATTGTCGTGGTCATCGAAGATAAACAGTTACAGGACGGGCTCCGACGACGACCACGATGAGCCTCCGATCAGTGGAGGACGGGCTCCGACAACGACCACTGCGAGCCTCCGGTCAGTGGCGAGGAGGCTAGGACGGCCGACGCAGTCGGTTGGCAGGTCGGAGGCGAGGCCGGCGAAGCTTGAGTCATGGTCATTGGAGAAACAACCAAAATCCACACAATGACATGGTCTGATCAATGACACTTTCGTCTTTTTACTTACAATTGGGTGTCTAATTTTGAATATGAGTGTAACAAGTGTGTTTTTAGCTTAAATTGGGTGTAGCACAATCAGCAAGGTATGTCGCGTATGATAAAGGTATTTCTCCTTCACCAATCTCGTGAGACTCAAGCAAGGTCATGTGTCTAGTCTTTCTCATCCCCTTCCCCATTCCTCCGTTTCTTTTATAAAGTTACATCAAAGCTCTATCTATTCTTAAAATCCTCCTCATTCTAACAGGATCGAACATTAGACTTCTCCACCCTTCCCACGAAATCAAACGATCGACCTCACCACAACCGTGGAGCGAATGTGGGGGTTTTTTCCTTGCCTTTCCCTTCTAGGTTTTCTTGTGCTCTGATAAAATTGATTTACTGAAGGTACCTTTTTTTCCTTCATTGGCACAATTGTCTTTATATGTTAACTTAAAATTGCCTAATTTGTAAACTATTATTAGCCTTCTCGCTGGTTAATGTATGAAAATCTCCTGTTTTTACCGCTCCCCTCTCTGGGTTATCTTAAGGTAATGCTTTTTGATCTGATTAATTCGTTGGAGTTCAATTGAAAAGGCTGTAATTTTATTTAATGGGTGTGTTTGTCTGATTTGATTTTCTTATGGGCGTGATTTATTTGCATCAATTTTTGCTTCTGAAAGTGTCATTGGGGCTACTGGATGGGGTCATTTGGTTCTTCAACCACTGGAATTCAGTGACTGGTTTCTATCATGTCATAATTAATCATTTTTGAGTTTGCTGAATCTCTTCATTTTTGCTGATTTGAATGAATTGTGATGATGATTACAATTTGGTCGTTCTTCTTAATTCTTTGCTTATCTTTACTTGTGCTTTTAGCAAGCTACTCTTTGTTTTTTTTTCGGATTTTTGGAGTTTTTATGATAATTATGTGATGCCCAAATCTAGAATTCAACATTTGGGTTATCGAATCTCTTCATTTTTGCTTAATTTAGCAAATTGTGATGCTAAATTTGAGGTTTTGAGGTTATTGAGAGATGGAATGGTAGATTTGTGAGCGGTTTTGGCTACTGAACGGGGGTGAGGTGGTTGTTGGATTCTGAAGGCTGATTTGATGGTTGGTTGGTGTTTTTTTGCAGAAATTTTGTGATCACGGTATTGTAGAAGGAGATTTGGCGATTTGGAATTTGTTTTGATTTGTTCCTGGTAAGTTCTTTGAATTTTTTCAGCATATGTATTTTGAATTGTTGAGATCCAGGAGTATTGACTGGATATTATATTATAAATAGTTATGTGTTGATCTATGTATTTTCTATGTAATCTGGTTTTAATGTTTTATGGCTCAACGCAATTTCCTTTAGAAAACAGGAGAAGTCATTATCATTGATTTTATAGTCAAATGTGTGTTAAAGAGTTCAATAATCAGAAAAATAGAATATTGGTGAATTTGGTTGCTCCCAACTGAATGGTACACTGTATGCTTATGTAATTAGTTGTTTTTTTTTTCTCCTTTTCTGGTATTTGTAATCATTGAGTGCATATGAATATTTGTTTATGCCTGCATAGATATGAACAAACTAGGAGTCATATGGGTGTAGAGAGTGAGAGTTGAAAAGGTACTGCAATTTCATGATGTGGGGTCGATTGCAACCAAACAAGAGCCTGCTTAATATTAGTGTTTCGATGGATCCTAAAAGGAAGTCTTCTGCAATAGCCTTCTGGCAAGTGAAACAAGTCTTTGTCAATGATAAAAATGGGTGCTTGCAATTATTGGAACCTAGGGGGCTTCTCTTGTATTTCATGTTTGTTTTCCATCATCTCTTGGAGTCTAGTGAATTGAAATGTGCATTGACAGACTCATATGGTATAGAAAATACACTCCACTTTAATGGTTTGAGGCTTGCTGATCCTCAACCGTAAGTTTACTTGAACCATGTTTCTTATGCTGCGTAGTGTATTCTCACAGTATACCGAACTTGAAACATGGTCCTGATTAAAAAAATTGGTTTTCACTGGATTGTCTCTATAGTTAAGACTGTCATATGTCTGCATTTATGGTTGTGTTTAATCTTGCTGGGTTATGTTCTTCATGTGTAGGTTGTAGAAATCTATACTCCAAGAATAATCACATAGCATTTGTTCTAGCAGGCATTATTTGTATGATTTAGTTGATAATCTGATATGGCTTCAAGATCATGTGCAAACTTTCTTGTGGCTTCTGGTGGTCTATTGGATGCAGGACCAGCCCTATGGTTTTGGAGGCCTAAAGCAGAAATTTGAAGAAGGACATTGCTGATCTTCTCAAGGACGGTTTCGACTACAATGCTTACCTCAGGGTAGTTGATTTTGTACTCATGATTTGGGTTTTGTTGATGAAATGTGTGTTTCTGATTTGGGTCTTGTGTTGTGTTGGCTTCAATGAAGTTTCTGTGATGTTGATTTTCTGATTTTTTTTTTTTGGTATTGTTGATGAAATGGGTATTTCTTAGTTGGGTTTTGTGTTTGGTTCATTAACCGCCTTTGTTTATGTTGTGGTGGATTTGAAGTATCGGATTCTTCATTTTCAATTCAATTTCCACAAAATGAATGAATTTGGTCTTTGGATTCTAATGGTCTCCATTGTTTTGTCGAGAATTAATCATTTATTTTGAAAGGTTATTTATCATGTTGAAAAATTGTTTGATGTATCCGGTCTGATTATGAACGGCTGCCAAGAGGTTGGGAACAGTATTAAAGGCGCACGGAGCACAGCAACTTGGAGCTCCGGATATGGAACTCTGGAATCTGAAACATAATCGCGAATCGCATTCCGACTGATCAATTTGGGTTTCTTTTCCTTTTCAAGGTTTTTGATTTTTGATTTGACTGTTTTTATGGTGGAGCAGCGTTGCAGGCGAAATCAAACTACTATTGTTCTGGCTGATAAAAAAAACAACTATTGTTCTGAATTTGAAATGGAGCGATGAGGAGAAGGCGGCAAGGGACCCTCTCTTTGGCGAGGTTCCGTTTCGTCCTACACCAACAGAATCACCAATTCTGCTCCTCTTGTCATCTTCGTCTTTGACCACTAGGCCCTATCCTATCTGATTAATTTGATTTTGTATCTGCACATTTCCATTGTATAATTGCGAGTTTGTTGATTTTTGCTGAAATTGTTTGTCGAGAGCAAGAGGGGCATTTTGAAGCATAAGCACGAAGTGATGAGGATAGTGGAGGACCATAAGGTAGTTATGATGTTCATATCTGTGAATTTTGCTGGGAAATATGATTTTAGTGTTGATTTTCACGAAATTGATTGAGAATGGTGTTGATTTTTATTTTTGCCTTGAACCATCTCTTGAAGAACAGCAGCCAATGTCTATGAATCTTGCAGGAAAATATGATTTTAGTGTTTATCTTGGTGAAATTGTTTAGGAATAGTGTAGAAAAGCAAGCGTAAAACCATGTCTTGCATTAATTTTGTTGTATATGTCTCAGCATTGATGAAGAAAAGCAAAAGTAAGAATTTTGCCTCGAAGAACAGCTGCCAAGGCTCTTGAGGAACTGGAGCAAAAGAAAGGCATGTTTTGAAAAATTGACCATCTGTTTGCTTTGGGTCATCTTGGATTTGGTGGACATAGTGTTCAATAAGCAAGGGTATTAGTCAATTTACTTTCATCCACTAAGCAAATTAATACACAAATTTTCAATTAGTCAATTTTAGTAGACATTTAGTTTTGAGTACAGACATTTGTTTCTAATTGAAAGCTTTTATTTTCATGTTTGCCTTTTAGGAATGTCTAATTTGAGCAATTTCATATACTGAATCTCCCACTTATTCATTCACTAAGAATGGAAATTTTTTAATGTTTTATTTTCATGTTTGCCTTTTAGGAATGTCTAATTTGAGCATCTTATGATTTTTTGTAATGACATCAAACCATTATAAGGAATACTCATTGAGTTTTAAGTTCCATGAATGCCTTTATAGATCTAATGGCTATTTCTTGAGTCGCAGAATGTACATTAAGGGTATTTATCTAAAACTGTAGTTCGATTCCTAAAAGCAAGAGAGTGGAATGTTTCCAAGGTTCATAAAATGATTAGCAATTGTTCTTTCATATACAACATTATGAAAAGTTCTACCTTATCATTGTTATAGTAACGCCTTGCGATGTTTTGCTGATTCTAATAAGTGTATTGTCTTAATTGGAGGGCACATAACCAGATTGATAATATATAGGTAGTAAGTTCATCCTGGGACTGTCAGTTTGTTTGCTTTATCATTGCCCTTGCACGGAAGTTATCTCCTTGACGTGTTTTTACCAGTTAATATATTTCTTAGACCCTTCTGTTCCAGCAGAAGTAGTCATCTAAATTTCACTCTTTTCAACATTTATATGTCAATAAAAAGTTGCATGTATCAAATATCACAGTCTGCAGTTTTGGTACAGTCAATAATAGACAATTTGTGGAGTCTGGAGTTGGCTTTTAGATTCTGTAATGTAACTAGAACAGTATAAGTTCTTCTGTTGGCCACTTATTCTCAAATTTACACACGACAGATTTACTGATTTGTTTTTTTTTTTAAAAAACAAGCTACCACACTTGGGTGTTTCTGCACTTATAAGCATTGAATCTGCTTGCCCCCTTATTCTAGATTTTGCACACTATATTTGAGCTATCACTTAGAAATAAACACGTTAGAATGCTTTGTACATGTAGCTGTAATTTGAAACCATCACATCTAACGATATTAATTTGTGTTTGTTTGGCTTGGTGGAATTTAGTTATGTGACGTTCAGGGTAACTTTGTGGTCTAAATCGGCTTAGCAATTTGTCGATGATCATAGATACTATTGCTAACCTGTCCGACCTCATTGTATTGGTATTCGCTGCTGTGAAGGTTAAGCAGTATAGGGGTATGCATGCTGATTTTCTTGCGTGTCTGCCCGTTGATTAGTGTTACTTTAAAAGAATCATGTCAAACTAATATCTGTATAAATGCGCTTATGTTGGTAACTTTATTTTAGCATGTCTTTAATTAAGTTGTTCAACGTATATATTTTGAAATTCTCTACTATCGGTGACGCACATGTTCGTGTTAATCCTATTCATGGTCATGTCAACTCATTGGTAGAACTTTTTACAATGATGTTCGCCTGTCTTGAGATGATTTCCGGCCTCACACTTGCGAGATCAGACGAGGTACGTATGATTGAGAATAGAATGTTGATATCACAGATCTTAATGGCTGAATGGATTCTTCAGTGTTAAAATTGCATTCGACTCTATAAATTGGTTGGAGGCGGTGAGATCCTTACTGTTTGTGAAGTATTGGACGAGAAAATTGAGGTGAAAGTAAAAGGGTTTACTTGAACAAGCAATTCAATTATTTTTTAGGTTGTCTTGTAATTAATTTTTATTTTAGATATTCGTTTTTTAATTAATGTAATGTTTTAGATACAACAGGTTATACATTTTGTTTTCTAATTAATTTCATGTTTGTGTTCAATCTGAGGATAGTATTGGTGTTGTTGGTAGAGTCTCAGATGGAATTGATGGTTCCCACTCATGTGAAGAAGGTTTTAAATAAATAAAAAATGTGTGAACAATTATAACAATGTCACAGTCAAGAAGGCTCAAACGTCCAGCAACACCCAACAATTTCCAGATGGTCTTGCGAGCATTTCACCAAACACCCATATGTGATATCAGTTGCTACCATATACCAATGAAACGAATGTCTCCAATATTTCTTCTGAATACCCTAATCCAGCTGCCTGAGACTCTGAGCTCCCAGAACTTCAATTCAACGGCGAGAGTGAAAAGACCATCGTACCCTTCGGCCCAGCCCAATACCCACAGGAGAAAAACATCCCAAAACGCTGCGTTCCACTCCTTCATCAACCATCTTTTAAAATTTAAAAAAATCCATCCAAATAGACATGCTCTCTCCACTCCTTTGCAGATCTGGTTTTTTCCACCACGCTATTTCTCTCATCTTCTCTGAACAAGTCAGTATTATGAAAATCTCTTCCGATTTAAGGGTTTTCTTCGGATTACATTATTTTTTCTGGGTTTGATCCATCGAATCGCGAGGAAGAAAAAAGGGAAGAGCAAATCAATACCCAAAGGAGGGGTTTTTTCGGCGACGGTTCCGGCGACAGATCCAACTCATCACAACCGTTGCTCCTCCGCTCGGTGGCCTCTTGTTGGGTTCCGATTGAACTAATTTTCAATAGTTTTATGGGTTCAAATCCAAATATCTTGAACAATAGGTGAAGATTAATAGTGAGAACGTTGAGTCACTTCGCATCTTTCAAAGAGCAGCGAATAAGTTTCTGCTACATCCCTCTTTCTTTCATTTTTCTGTATTATTTGTAATTTGATGTTTATAATTTACATCAGATCCTATGATGGCATGAAATCTTTGAGACCTGATTGTCATGATTTGATGACAACTACAAGCAATATTTCTGAGGATTAATCAAAATCACAATTGTTTTTGAAATTAATTAATTCAGTTTGTTAGATTTATTGTGATGAAGTAAGCACTGGGCTCTGAGCAGTTTAAATAAACTGTTCAAGGCTTGTTTCTCAAAACATTCCGCCTAAAGAGTTCGCCTTTCACCGGAAAATTGTCTTGCTTTCAGGGAGGATTTTGAATTGAAAGGTTTCTTGCTTCTTATTTCCTTCCAAACCATTTTGGATTTTCAATCTCAAATAGCATATTGTTTATGTGAAATGCAGTAAGAACAATTCTTGATTTTGGTTGATTGAATTTGAATTTTGGTTGATTGAATTTGAAGTTGAAGACGTGAGTCCATTTCTAGAGAGCTTGGTTGTAGTTGAAGATGTGAGGCCATTGATTGCCAAAAAAATTCAATCGTAGGGATAAGATAAATTCAACCCAAGGTTGTTGACTTATTCATGGCTCCAAGCTATCTGGGTTCCAGTTGCCATCTCTGTAATTGATTTGATTAAATTTTGTGGAGAACATTGAATCACTATCTTGTAGGCCAAAAACAATGGGGGTGTTGAAAGAGAAAGTGACCAAGAAGCTATCGCGGTCCTTTTACTGATTCGCCTTCTTCCCCTACTTCCTCTTTCTCTTCTCCCACTTTCACTGATCAGGCTTAACAGAGCCAGGTATTCTTTCTGATTTGAAATTGTAATACACAATTCGTATTCGCCGATGTAGTTGTGCTTGTGGGTTATCAACCAGACTTTAGTGTGATGAATTTGTGGCCATGGAATTTGTTGATATTGGATTTTAGCCTTTTATATTCTTTTGGATATGGGATTTGAAGATTCTTGAATTCTGTTCTGCTGCAGAATATGTTTGTTAATTTTATTTTCATATGCCTTGATTTGTTTGATGATAAATGTTATCATCAATCTTCACACTCTCTGCTCGGCGTCTCTCTCTCTCTAATCAATGGTGAATATCAATTTAAATATTAATTTACCTCAGAAGAATCATCAAGGTTTTGCTTCAGATCCTCATATCTTCTTCGTGTCTGTATTTTTTGTGTTTTTTTGTTTTTGTGTGATTCTGCGGATTGAATGGGAGACACACATGAAGAGTTCATAGCGTGCTTTGAGGAAATAAGAAACGGTAGGGGAGAAGCAAGCCGAATCTCTGATCGATCTGGACACATAAGAAATTCTCGGCGTCGGCCATAAGTAACTCAGTGAGCGCTTTTTAACTTAGGAAGAAGGCTTAGCTTTTGGAAGAGCAAAAAGAAATACGAACAACCGCGGCTGTAATAGATCCACTTTCATGTTGTAGCAGCAAGAGCTAGCATGAAAGTTCCATTTCAGGTAAGGCCGATGTTTCCTCTCGATTAACGTTAACAATTTGCTAATAGTTAATATATGTTTATTTCAGGACGTTTTTAGCGGAGGAAGTGAAACATCATCAACTATTATTGAATAGGCAATGCTGAAATGATCAAGAACCAGGTTGTCTTCTACCTCTAGCTCTCTCGATTTCTGAGTATTTTGCAGTGTTCTGAATGTTATGGTGTGGGTTGGTCTAGATTTGTTTTAGACTTTTAGTTGATGAACAAGCTTGAGGTTATTCTAATGTTTGTAATTTTTAATTACAGCTGAACCATTACACTGTGAGTTGAAGCAACATTTTGGAGAAAAAATGTTCTTTTTGACACATACTGCTCTGTTGCTTACTGTAGACTTAAGCATCAGATTCTATCCTCAAAATAAAAGCTGGATGGTTCTATTTCCAATTTCTTATTTCATGCAAGTTGTTATATTTTTGGGCTTTAACTTTTACTTCAGCCGGCTGTTCTCTTGATATGATTGTTGCTCAATATCAGGAAAATTCTACAATCTGTAGTTGTGAATGGCAACACGAGGTCTGCACAGAGGATGTTGTCATCCATTGGCTAAGGCTGAAGCTGAATGAGAGTTATTATTGCATTTCCTCACTGCATTACAGGAGCAAAAACAAAAGCACGCCTTCAAGTTAGCCGAAGTTCTTAGGTGCTTAGAAGCAGATATTGATGAGATCGAGAGAAGGCGCTCATGAAAATATGTTCTTTCATGAACCATCGAGTTCAGAGTTGCCATCTGGATTATCCCATGTTCAGAATATAAATGAATCAAGGTTGATGCAGAATATCAATCAGCTTGAAAGTGCTTACTTCTCCATGAGATCCAGAATGCAAGAGTGATGCAACAAGCATCTGGATAATGATTTACTTAGAAACAATGACAGCTGGCGTCCAACACAAAGGGATGAAGAACATTACAGCAATCACCTAGGAACTTTCTTTGATTGATGGGGTGTTCAAGTATGCTCGGTATAGTAAAGTTTAAAGTACGCGGGGTCCTAAGAAATGGTGATTACAACAATTCAGCTAATGTAATTTGAGGCCATAGAATCCGTATATAATTGAGGACAAATATCGCTCTTGCAACCATGATGGGTTGAGGGGTTGTCCCAAGAAAGTCAGAAACCTGTGGGGTCATTTGTTGCTTTTTTTAATTGAATCTCTGTGTCTCCAGCATCTGCTCTATCTTCTTATTGGTTGGGCCTCGTTTATCTCTTGTGTTCTAGTAATTAAAGTGTTATTGAAGTTGAGGTTTATTTTTTCTTTTTGTATATTTAGTTTATTTAATTAATGGTGTTGTTAAAGATTATTTTAGGGTTAGTTATAATTTACTCGTACTGGTTTTACACTATACTACAATTCTAATAAAAAATTTAATTTGAGATCACTTGGTTCGGACCGATAATAAACTAAAATTGGATCTAAACTAGATAATTGGGTAATGATACATCTTTAGGTTGAAGTTGTTTTTCCAAATCCACCATACATGAATTGGTGTTAATGCTACGTATAAGCTTATTCCAGAAATTTAAAGATTAGGGTTGTCCATTTCTACCTGGGACCCGACTTACCTGACGGTCCAACCCGACCTAAAACTGACAAAAAATTGAGTTGGATGGACCCAAACCCGACCTCAAGTGAGTCGGGCCTCGGGTGTGATTTTGAAAACCACCGAGTAACCAACTCACCCGACATTAGTACCAAGCCCATTTTTCCTCCGCAGGTCCAGACCTCAGGGTTCAGCTCAATAGAAGCCCAACTAAGGTTGTGCACTGCAGTGAAACAAAAAGTTTTATAAATCATAAAAATTCTTCATGTGTTTCCGATGTGGGATTCGTAAGGCAAAATAAGGTGCTGAAGATGACTTGGCGACGTGGCATCTTCTCCACCCTCGATCTCGGTCGTTTGGATTAATATATATGGATGCCTTCCACTATAAACTATGGAGTTTTTACAAATCGTCCAAACCAATCACCAACTAATCACAAGCGTTGCATTATAGAATTCTGCGCGCACGCTTTCCCAGCGCGTGACACATGTCCATGCGTATCCATGAAAGCTGGCACGCAATGACTTTTGGAGTCGCAAAAAGTTCCACCCTCAGCGCAAAAATTTCCACATGAACCCAAAAGTTCCACGTTCAGCGCAAAAGTTCAGGTGAAACTTTTTGCGACTCCAAAAGTCACTGCGTGTCAGCTTTCATGGACACGTGTCGCGCGCTGTGAAAGCGTGCGCGCAGATTTCCATAAAGCATCGCTTGTGATTGGTTGGTGATTGGTTTGGACGGTTTGGCCCATTGCGCGTCCAGACACAGAGCCAGCGATTCCCTCCGGCGGAGACAATCGGCGAGGTGGCTACTCCCCACGACGGCGATCTCCACGACGGCGATCTCCACGACGTCTCTCTCGGCGAGTCGGCTCCATCCCCACGATGACGATTCGGCTCCTGCCCAACAGCGGCGATTCGGAGATCCACCGATTCACTTGACGGTGTCAACTATTCAGCTTCGACTTCGGTGAATCGATTCAGCTTCGCCGATTCAGATTCGTTACCCTGGACAGAGTCGCATCTACTCCATCGATTGAAGCCCGCCTCCGCGAATCCGAGATTGGAAATATTGGGTAATTGTCTTACTTTTATCACTTTCTTGGTTATGTTCATATGGAAATATGAACAGTTATTATTAGTGAATCCATACTAAGTTTGTCTTTACTAATGGTTGTCCTCGTTATTATTTGTTCTCAAAATCGTCATTCTTGCAGGGTACACAGCCGCAAAAAATGATTTTCTATTTGAAAAGGTATAGGTTATTTTGACTAAGTTTGGTCTATTTTAAATCTTACAACTTATCTTTTGATAAAGTTTGGTCTAAGAAGATGAAATCTTCGTACCATTATTCAACGTGTAAAAACTGTTGCTATTAATGACTATGTTTTGGGATGGACTCCGCTAAAAATCACCTATCTAATACAAATCTTAGAATCTTTAGTATTCATTGGATTAGTTACGGTTCCAATTGATAGTATTATTTAGTATATGAAACAAATAAAAGGATAATGTCGTCATTCTACCTATAATTATATATTATGTATTATGTATACAATAGATATTATATATATAAAACGAGTGCAGAACTACACCATCTTAACCTCCTTTTATGGAAACGCATCCTGCTCCTGCAACCTCGACGGCAATTCGGACGACGGTGGCGCTTCACACGACGACGGTGAAACGGTGACGATCTCCACGGCGATTTGTCTCCTTCCCCACGACGGCGATTCAAACAGTGGAGACAACGATTCAAAAGTCAGGTTCTCGGTCTCGCGTTTTTTTCTTTCTCCAATCTCGGTCTCGACCTCGATCATGCATTTTTTACTTTCTTCGATCTCAGATTTCGGGATGGAGTGGCGGAGGTTGGGGTTGTCAAACCAGGCAGAGACCAGTGGTGAAGTGACGCCGGAGCAGACGGTGTCCCAAAGATCAGCGGTGAGGTTGCGTCTCTATTTGGAGATGGTTGCGGCGGCGGCGGCTGCGAGTGACGGAGGACCTTTGTTTTTAGGGTTTGACCGGTCATTTCTTGACCGAACTGATTTTGACCTGGTTTGGATTGTACATTTTTTGAACTACGCTCATATTGGTTCTTCATTTCTATGAAATAATTAAATGGTTCCAATTGAACCAATGAAACAATTGAAAATCAAACCAATGGAACCGATGAAGCAATTGAAAACGAAACAATTAAACCATTTCGAGTGAACCAATGAAACAATTCCAAGAGAATCAATGAAACAATTTCAAGTGAATCGACGAAACCGTTTTAAGTGAACCGATGAAACAATTGCAAATGAAAACAATTAAATCGATGAAACAATTGCAAATGAAATAATTAAACCGATGAAACAATTTCAAATGAATCGATGAAACGGTTACAAGTGAACCGATGAAACAGAATGGATGAAACGGTTTGCAAATGAACCAATGAAATCATTATAATGATCCGATATTAAAAATATATTCAACTAGGAAAAATATTAAAAGTAAATAGTGAGATAAAAATACGTTTATACCCCTCTAATGGTGTAAAAAGACCAAAAGAAATTCAGAATTAATTTATATTTATGTTAGTATGACATTTATGACTCAGCATTAATCTCAACCATTAATTATTTCATCCAATGGACTATAATGATTCTAAGATTTGTAACATTCATATGTGTTTGTAGCCGATTATAAGCTCTATGGTTTTTGTCTCGGCGTCTTCAAAACTACGTGTTTGGTAAGTTGGCATATTTCAAAACTTTATAGTTTTATGAATGCTGTGATAAATGGGGCATTGGGTTTTTATTTTTGTGGATCCTTGTTTTTTTTTCTCCAAATGAATAATAAGTATCTCTTTTACAACAAGAATGATTCATTTGATATGGATGCTTAAAGGGGAAGTTGTTGAATGTTTTAATGTCAGTTCATGTTAGGAGGATGAATCAATTTAGCACATTGGACACTGACAACTTCTGTATTTGAGGTTAAAAGGAGAAATATGGCTGATAAAATAGGAGAAATATATATTATTATTCGAATTGGAAATTTCAATTGCATTTCTGTATCTTTTGGTTAACTTGCAATCAGATTATGACTTGTGCTCTATTGCTAGCTATAATCAAAATCATAATGATCATTGAACTTTCTTAATTCTATTAATGAGTTTTAATAGATTTTGACTTGTGTTCTATTGCTAGTTATAATCAAATTCATAATGATCATTGAATGTTCTTGACACATTTTCTCAGCCATGAAATTTTGAAATTCTATGTTTGATACGCACAAGATATGTTTTGGCTAATTTGTTTGCTTCTTTTCTCTTTCAGGATTTGTAGTTTACACACTTGACAAAATATGTGCCAGGTAATATTTGAATCTTACATTTTTGCCTTCTTCTGAAAGGGGATCAATTCAGATACAAATACTAATTTTACATACAAATCTACAAATACATATAGACCATTGGATTGAACAATATACGGTGCAGATCAATGCCAATTAATAGTGGCACGCGCCGTAAATATTTGGTGTTTTAAGCCTCTTAATATAAATTATTTCATGACCCAGGGGGTAATGCAATATATTCTACTTTGCTTAGGATTTTGAATCGCGGTCAATCCCAAATTTGGTGTTGTTTCCCAAGCAATTGATTCTTTCATTGTTCAGAGAATCTTCAAACCCTGTCAATCTTTGTTCGTTGAATCATCAAACCCTACCCATATTCAAACACTTACGCCGGCTTCCACGATTCGCTCTGGGTTTTTTTTTCTGTCGATCTTCACCAATGACCCCAACAAAGCGAAAGTCGCAGAGGATTCTCAAATTGTCGAGTACTAGAAAGCAAGGTTAGAAGGGGTGATTGTTTCCCTTTTCTTTTTTGTTAATCTGCATGTGTCGATCACTTACGATGTTTGAGTTACGATTTTTTACTGTGGGTTTGTTAGGTTAAAGCCGTTTTTGTTATCGATATGTTTTTGTTTGATCTGCATGTCTTGTTGAGTAATAATTTTTAGAAGTCTTCGTTCAACAGTCGCTTGACTATATGCTGATTTCATTTTACACCTATTTCTGGAAATTTACATGTTTTTGAGGTCCAGGTCATGTTTTTAGCATAAGTATGGGTCATTTTTGTGTTGCAGTTTGTCAACAATGTCCGGTATTTAGAAATTAGATTATTTTTTAACTTTATATGACCAAGTGACGGTTGATTCAGTCTGCACGTGCTATTGTTTGGCTGAAAATACCCCAATCTGACATAATTGCGTTCATCCATTTAATCATTCCATGATTCCATTCCCACAGTACAGTGTTTGTATTCCATCTTTCCATTTGTAATCACTTTCAAGAGTCCATTACACTACCATGATTCCATTAGAATCGTGAAATGGAATCATGGAATCATTATAATCGTCAAATGGGATCATGGAATTATTAGAAGCATGAGATTATATGCAAATTCCATGATTCCATTTGCACATAATCCCATAATTTTATTTCATGGTTTCACCTTTAATGGAACCATGAAATAATTTTTTCTTATTTCTAAGAGCACATTTATGTTATTTCATTCATTTAGTTTACATATTTCATGTTTTCATTTGTATCAGAGTTTAAATTTTACTGAGTGTTGCACTTCTTAATTAGCAGAGTTTGAATTTGGACTCTACTTATTAATTTTTGGTAAAATTTTTTTGAATATTTATCACAAATTCAAATCCCTAGAATCATGGATATTTATTACTCAATTTCCTATTTTAATGCATATTATTGATTATTAGAATCAAACAAAATGACCACAATACCC
>JAYMTP010004306.1:0-15179 GCA_036897365.1 Geranium brycei
GTCCTCTTCGTCTTCCAAGAGCTTCAAATCCTCCTACAACTCCACCATCTCCGCCAACCCTCTCCTGAACCCTCTCTCTGGGTCCTTGCCGGCCTCTCAGCCCAAACAACGCCGCCGGAATTCGTCGAGCTTCCATCTGTTAGTTCCGCAACGACCTGTCTGTCAATGACAACGAGTGCCTCAACTCCGCCAATAACGAGTCCATGTCCGTCCTCAATTTCTACTGCTTCGACCCCAAGGATTTTGAAAAATCTGGATATGCGTCGAGCTCTCACCGCGCCTCGTACTTGATCGAGGTTGTCGCAGACCTCAGGAAGAGGCTCCAGGCGAGAGGGTCCGAGCTCATGGTGAAGATCGAGAAGCTAGAGATTGTTCTGGCCGAGATGGCCAAGGACGTCGGAGCCGAGGTTGTGTATGTTCATATGGAGGTGTGGCACGATCAGGTGAAGAGGGAGAAAAAATTGAGGCTGCGATGAAGGAGGAGTGACAAAATAATATTAATAATAAATTTATTGTATTATTTTAATTAATTATAAATAAATAAAATTTTATTTTGAACCGGTTTGATTCTTGGATTTAATTTGAACCGATTTAATGGATCGGACTTAACCAGGGACTACTCAAATCGAATTGGTTCAACCAGAGGTAATTTAGGTATTTTAAAGGTATGTTGTCACAAAATAGTTGTCAGTATACTAAAAAGAAGAGTTCATTAATTAAGAATGATCATACTGTCATTTCGTGATACTTAAGTGTAACAATGTTTCATTATTCTTATATTTATTTTTCACCTATACCATACAATTTATATAATTATGATCCCATTATTGGAAATCATTACACTGAAGTTGCAGTCAAAATATCAAATTTTATGTTTGAATGAAAATTTTAAATAGGATATATTTTTATAATTACACTTCAATCTCATTCTCTTATTAAAATTATGTAATTTATATTATTCGAGTTTAACGTGAATTCAATAGAAGCATATTCAAATACACACAAGTCAGAAAACACCACATATACACTATTTTTAGTAGGTGAGTGGAAGATGTTTAGACATGACATTAATGAATAAAAATCCAAGAACAAGTACAATCAGTTGACTGTTGTAAATATAATATACTCAAATTTTACCATTTTGAATATTAACATAATCAAATTTTGAGTAAATAAATAAATAAAATGGGAGGAATCTTTTGCAGCTTTAGCGTCACGAAATCTCCATCTCCATCTGACTGCTTTGTTTGTTTGGCAGATCCAATTCCATAGACAAACCCAACCCAACCAGTTCTTCGGCTTATTACTTGTTTTGTCGACTTCTTGCACCTTTTTGTTTAATCTATTTATTTGACCATTATTGCTCTATTTTTGTTAGTATTTAAATTAGGTGCCTTGATGGGCATGAATGATTTATAGTTATATCTGTAATTTATAGTTTGTTGATGTGCGCACCCACACTCTTCCACGTGCTCACCTCCTTTTGTTTCGATTCTTGATTGTGCATTCATGTCATGTATATATGCATCGACTTGGATACAAGAACCACTAATTTTGTGTACCAATGTGTCGCTAATTCTAACATGATTAAGGTTAACATATATAGTAATAGTTATGCGGGTTGTTCATTTCTAGACATGACAAAGACAACGGATTGAAGGTGTACCGAAAAGATTAAAGATCACCTGTTGCGAATTTTACCGGAGATTGCACATGTCTCCAGTTGCTCACGGTTTGGTTGTGAGTCGGTTTGATTTGGTTTTAAATGAAATCGATCAATTCAATTTTAAGGAAATAAAAACTAAAATTGAATTGATTTGTTATTTATCGAATGTCATAAAATTCTTACATTTTATATCGTTTTGACTCATTATTTGATTTATCGGTTTTCGGTTGGATTTACTTTAAACCAATTTTCATGAAACTCTCACATTTTGGGCCGATTTTGTCTTATTAATTAATCGACTTGTTTTTTGTTGGCCTAATATTTTTAGGCCCAATTAATAAGGATCGATGACTTTAAATGAGTCATAAATTCAAATTGATTAGTTTTCGATTCGATTTCTTTTATTGTTTCTCATTTTATAAATCGAAACCAAATTGATGAATATTTGTTTGGTTCGATTTTAAATGGAATCAAATCAATTCCTTTTAGTTTGATTACTTTTCGGCTCGGGTCAATTCAGTTTAGTCGGTTGGATTGTTTTTTAACACCTTTACTCATTGAATCATAATAATTATAAATATTGCAAAAAATAGGTAAGAGTGTTCTTCTCTAATTCAGTAGGAAATGTGTGGTTTTGGCCCTTCTCTAATTTATATCGCTTGCTTTACAAATTTATTTTTATTTAAATTTATTATAATTTTTAATTAAATTTTATTTATTAATTTATTACTATAAAATTGTGAATTTTATAAGAAAAGTTATGTTATTATAATGGCATGTAAGTAGAAGTCAAGTAATACCTGATTATACTGTCCTTACTTGTGAGAAATTCTAGATCCGATACCTGGTGGTGTGGTGACTAAATGAGTCGTTAGATTGAGTTGTATCTAAAACGTTCATTTTGCCTTAAAGCCTCAGAAACGTGTAGGCCTCTGTCAGTAAATACCATAATGGTTGGAGACTCGTGATGTAATTAATTTGTTGGTTTGTGAAAAGGTAAAAAAAATGAAAAATTCAAACTCATAATGGATCCCGTCCAGAAGTAGCTCACTACAGTTGAAGACTCCAACGGAATCACATAAATAACAACACTCTCTCTCTCTCTCTCTCTCTCTCTCTCTTTCTCATATATTCACTCACTCTCCAACCTTAACACTACCAAAATCTCACTCAACCCGCATTTTAATTCTCAATCCATGGCTTCCAACAACACTCAATCCCTCTGCCTCTTCTTCTCCATTGTCTTGTTGTCGTTGCAGCTGATTAATGCCGAACCCGATATTGGTAAGATGGACGGCTCTGATTTGAACGCCCTCCTCGAGATCCGTAACAGCCTCACCGACGTCAACGGCGGCGGCGACGACTTCTTCTCCACCTGGGACTTCGCCTCCCCCCGCCCCTGCTCCGCTTTCTCCGGCGTGACCTGCGACGGTCTGGGCCGGGTCTCCGCGCTCGAGCTCGGGACCGGCCTGTCCGGTTCTCTCTCCCCCTGGCCGGCCCTCTCGACCCTGACCCGGCTGAGCCAGCTGATCCTCTCCCCGGGAATCGTGACCGGCCCAATCCCTCCGGAGATCGGGCTCCTCCCCTCCCTCCAGGTCATCTCCCTCGCCGCCAACCGCCTCACCGGCCCAATCCCGGCCTCCCTCTCCGCCCTACGGAACCTTCACACGCTCGACCTCAGCCGGAACCGCCTCTCCGGCTCCGTCCCGCCGCCGCTCACCCTCCTCCCCAACCTCAAGGTCCTCGTCCTCTCCCACAACGCCCTCTCCGGCCGCTTCCCCGGCTGGGCCGCCTCGAACCAGACCCTCCTCCACCTCGACCTCAAATCGAACCGGTTCAGTGGCCCGTTACCGGCTTCAATTCCGGTAACGCTCCGGTACCTCTCGGCCTCGGGCAACAACATGTGGGGCCCGCTCAACGGCCTCCTGGGGGCAGAGCAGTTAGCGTACCTGGACCTGAGCATGAATCAATTCGGTGGGCCCATCCCCAACACACTGTTCCGGCCTTCGCTCTCCACTCTCCTCTTGCAACGGAACAATTTATCTGGAACGGTCCCACACTCTCTATCCCCGTCATCGTACGGTGAGGGATCCATCGTGGACCTGAGCCACAACATCCTGACGGGTCAGCTGTCCCCTGCGCTCGCTGACGTGGAGACGCTGTTCTTGAACAACAACCGTCTGATTGGTTCGGTGCCGAGGGAGTACGCTAACAGCGTGTGCCGGGGCACCACCAGAACATTGTACCTGCAGCACAATTACATAACCGGGTTCGGGTGGGACCGGGGCATGGAGCTGCCCGATCCGGCGTCGTTGTGCCTGTCTTACAACTGCATGGAGCCTCCGCCGGCGGTGGGGCTCGGCCGGTGCCCGGCAAGTGCGGGGGAGAGGGTTTCGAGGCCGTCTTCTCAGTGTACGGCCTTCAAAAACGGCAGGTCGGATTGATTATTAGTAGAACCATAGTTTTATTTTTGAATTATAATTATACTACATATGGTTTGGTTTGTTTTATTTTATTTTTACACGAAAGAAAACAGCGATAGGCAATTGCTTAATGTAATGTTTATTTTTTACAATTGATTTTAACTGCTTTCAGCCATTTGTTTTGCTTACTTATGTTATCCTATATTGGGTTCTATGATAAATGACGAAAATGCCCTTGAATAGTCATTAAATTTTCAAAAGCCAACCATGCACTGCAAGCCACTTAATGGCCATTGGAGTGGTGGCTAGAAGGGGCAAGGGAGCAGGTGTGGCAAAAACTCCATGGAAGAGAAAGGGAGCAACACCGAGAAGGGAACCGGAGGCCTAAAGGGGTGCTCCCCCTGCCTCAACCGAGAACAGCTCGTGCCACGAAGCTTCGTCCTCAACAAGGTGTGCCCAGATCTGAGCCGAATCACCCTCCGACATAAAGTCGGAGTCCCATTTTCCCTCTACGCCTCCCAATCTCTGCGGCCATGACCACTCCCCTCCATCAATCCAAAAGGCCGATTCAGATCTAAAAAATCATATTTCGAGTCGACCTTCTAAACACCATAACCACCTCTGCCAGCGGCTCCAACCATCACCAGAAGGGTTGTAGCGGAAATGGTTAGAGGTCAATTCCGACATGAGTGTTTGTTTTTTGTGAAATTTTATCAAGAAAAAAGGTGTATTGTAGGCACCAGTCCATGAAGTTTGTTTGAGAGCTTTTTTTGGAAATTCGTTTAATGTAATTCAAATTCATTCTATGTTGTGCATTGTTTATGATATGGAAGTTGAACTTAATTTGAGGGAAAGTGGGCTGAGAAAATATGGAAGGTACGTAATTACTGATTTTGCTCTGTTTTGAGTGTTTGGTGGCCAAAGGTATAAATAAGGAGGCAAAAGAGAGTTTTAAGGTAAAATAGATTTGTTTCATTAAATACTCAACTTGAATTCATTAATAAACAAGTTAAGTTGTGCCTGACATTCTTTAAATCCTTGACTTGAATTCGAGCCTCTCTGTTTACGAAGCAACCCTGGCCAACATCGAAGAGTTGCAGGTGAACAAAGAGCTCCTCTCCAAGCTCCTCCTCTCCCGCAAATGTCGACCCCCTTTCACTTAGACAAAATCAGCACCGACAGTAGGTAAGGTTGTTTCCGGGAAGCCTTGCCGGAGAGCGGCGGATCTGCCGGCGACGATGAAGGCACACAAAAACTTTAGCTTTTAGAGATAAAAGAGGAACAACGGCAACATGCCCCATGGTTTTGTTTTGAAAATTTGAGATATAAAATAAGGGTATCTTCGTCTTTTCATAATTAAATAAATGTAAGTGGCAAACGTTAAGGCTATTTGTGTCATTTCTGAAAAAATGTTTTTATAAATTAATTAAAAAATATTTTTTTAACAGAGTTGATGGATGAGATGAATATAGACAAAATTTTGGCCAAACGAGTGAGCGGAAATGACACTTTTATATTTCGGTCTACCAATGTTAGAAATAGATTCTACTAAGTGTACTAATATATCATTTTTCCAATATATAAATCTAAAATATGATATTTTTCTTTTTCTATTAAATTTCTTCACGGGTTAAGATAAGGTTTTCTTAACAAGTCCTAAAATTATGTATTTTTTTCAAACTCGTGACAAGTCAACATTAACTTGCCAGCTGAAATTTTGGTTTAAGGATTAAACTGAAATTTTGAAAAGAGAGTATGTGATTAAATTAAAATAAAACTGAAGGAAATTACAAAAATAATGTGGCGTGACAAAAATGTGTTTTATACTATGACATTGCAAAGTGTATGTATATTATTAAAATGACAAAAGTGCTATGTTATAGTATCACATCTGAAAAATGTGAATTTGTTGATCAGCTTTATAAAACTCTGAACCCCTCAAATTTCTGAGCGAAAATTTAACATGCCTCTCAAACTAAAAATTATTTTTTTAACAAATATTTTTTTTTCAATTTTAATCTCCTAACTAAATTTTATATCATCAATTTTATATTCAAATTATTTTAAGATAAAAATATGGATTCTTAATTTCATTATTTTGCAAAAATCTTGATTCTTATTTACTTTCATTACTTTTTATAAAAATTGAGTAAAGCGTAAAAAATGTAAATGAAATTAAAGAATTGAGTAAAGTAAAAAAAATGGAATTAGCTGAATTGAAAGTAAAATATTTATAGTGAGTCCAGTAGTTATAAAACATGTTATAATAAGTACACGCAAATGTAATTATCTCTTATTCTTATCAATAGCATATCAATATGTTCTAATTTGATCTTAAATTTATTTTTATTTGGTTTGGATACAAGAAAATGACAATATGTTGTTATTTGATTTTCTCAATATAAATTAATCCATCAAAAAATCATATAATTTTAAGGAGTAATTTAGAATAAAATGATGAACTTTATGATTCAATTAAAAAATAGGATAATTATCAACAACAAAATTAGAACAAAAAATGTACTTTGGATCAAATTGTTGTACTTTATAACTAACAAATTCATACAGTTGGTACTTAGAACAAATAATCATAAGAATGGCAAAGAAATATGAACTTGGTGGATACACTAAGCACTCGGCCTGATTGAAACGGGAGGAACCCGGAATGAAACTGAATTCAGGTTTGTGATTGGGTTTGAGTTTTTGGGTGGGGTGCGATCGACCTACACCTGATCCAATTTTGACCCGCACTCATATTATTTAACTTTTTTTAAAAAATATTTTATATATTAAAAATTATATAAATAATTTATATATCATATTATATTTTTCGGGTTTTATAAAAATCCATACCCTGTGGATTTTGAGTGGGTTGGGCTCCCGCTTGCTGTGAGTGGGTTTTTTGCAAGTTGGATATTTATTCAAAGTTATAGCGGGTGTGAGTTTGGCCAAACTTAATCCGGTGCCGTTTCTACATTGTACATGACCGGAATAGAAGGAACTTTCTAGTTTACATCATGAACGGGAAAATGCAATAAATAAAAAGACAATAAATTGTAAACGGTGGAGCAAAAGAAGACAGAAGCACGCTACAGAGATAATAATAATAGTATGCGTGAAAAGGGCATGCGTGCGTGAGAGAGCTTGAATCATTCATTTTCATCACATGCCTAACACTATCTCATCAATTCAATTCCCTCAAACGGTCCATTTCCATTACACCCCCAATTTCTATGTCTTGAAATTTTGTGAACTCAAAACCTCAGTACATTAAGTACATAAACAGACTAAATTTCACTGAATTCAACCAAAAATCAATCATGACAGAAAAAGAAAACATAGTACATAGTATATCATTAATTCTTGTTTTTTCCTCACCCATCACTTGAATCAGTTTTACTCTCCATGAGTTACTTTTTCACTCAAAATTAAATTTTAGGAATGATTAACAAAATTTTAATTACATGGGCCAACAAGTATCACATGGTTATGTGAATGACGGTGGTCCCTGTATATATAATTGTACCTTCTATGTCTGCTTCCCAAGAACACACCTGCCTGAGAGTTCTTGGCATTTTTATGACCATGTCCAGCTTCTTCGCACATATTCTCAAAACTAACAGCTCATTTCATGATGTTTTACTAGGTACAAAACAATTTACCAATCAACACCCACCGCAAGTTTTTAAACTTTGAATTCAAAACTCAACATAATTAGTAGGGTTTTTCTTTCCCGTCTCATTCGATAAATCTTATATATCAAGTTGGACTTCACAGTTAAAAATCAAATTTATTTGTTGGGTACGGAATTATTGTTGGACGATTATTGTGCCTCCTAATGGCGACTTCAATCGCACCTCTTGGTGGCAACTTTAATTGTATCTCGATGTGACGACTTCCAAATGTGTCTTGCAAGCAATGACTATCAAACATGTTTTTTTACTACCTTCAAATGCATCTACCGATGTGAACTCCAAATTCACTTATTGCTTATCTCACATGACAAGTCTTTGTACATACTTGAGTGTGTTCTCCCTCTATTATTCAATTTCCTATGGCATATATTCATATACTAATATAATGTCAATTTCAAACCCATTTTTTGGTGCCAACTTTAAATGGGATTGATGATGCAAATCCAAATGCACCTCCTGGTGCCAAATTAAAATATGTCTCATGCATGATGGTGCAAATTCAAACACTCCTCATGTTGTCAAATTCAAGTATGTCTCTGGATGCCAAGTTTAAAAGTATTGTACAGTGCTAACTTCAATTGTACCTTGCCAAATTAAAATATGTTGTCTTATTTGTGATGGTGCAAATTGAAAATAAAATGAATCAAATAAAGTAATTCAAAACGTGTATGTCGTGCCAGAATTTCCAAACTATACATTGTAGCTATCAGCATCACAATGCAAGAAAACTTCAAGAAAATCTATGGACTCTGAATGATACATTAAAGTTAGTATGTCGTGTGAGCAACTGATATTAATTGCTTAGAGTGTACTTATAGTTGTTACTGCACTATAGTAGACACAGTTAAATAAATTTTAATGTGTTGTATTTGAATCATATATTTTTATGAACGAGCCACCTGACCCGACATCAAATCCTCAAGTACGAATAATCCAACATAACCATGTCTCTATGAAAAATAATGAAATTTCACATCAACAATCAATTATAATTGTGTACAACCAGACAAATAACAGCTGCAGCAATGAAAAGATTGAGGTTGAGTTAATGCAATTAAATAGAGAGACATCCACCGCTTTTGACGCTAACCACCCACTTTATCGCTGGTCCTATGAACAAATTTCAGTTGATATAGACAGATTGAGAGCTTAGTTTGATGATAAAAGGAGTCATCAGGCTGTGAATCCTTAAATGGAATAAAAGCATAACATTTAAAACATTCGGGTAGGTTGTACTTGTACCTGTATGTATCATATGAATGTAAATTCAAAGGCCATTCTACTCACAATCACTATTTAAGCTTCAAATAAATAGCATATTGATGACCAATTTCTGATCTCAACTGGGCCTCCCTCTTTGCCCTTCTTTGCTCCTCTGTTTGGGCCTTCTTCTCCAGCCCATGTTGTGAAATAACATGCTCTGATGGGTTCAAGTGTTGCCGGCCCTTTCAAAGCAGCTCATACCAATTTCAAGCCCAAATCCAAGAGTCAGAAAGCCCTCAAAAAAGACGAGCAAGCATCTTGGTCAAATTTTTGGACCGTTACTGGATAGGCTCTCGCCTCCTCATCAGAATTCTAAGTTTCTCAGTTAAACATCAACCAATGTCCCATCTTTGACCCCATCATCATCAAAATCTCTTCAGCAGCAAGTGAACTCATCTAAAGTACTTGCTTCTGACGAAGTCTCTCAATTTTAATAGCTTTTCAATTTCAATTGTCAAATTTGTATTTGTAGCATATTTGTATCCTCATTTTCCCAGCCTTTTTTTCCTTTGTGAAAGCTTTGGCTGGCTCAATTAATGTATCATTCCCTTTGTTGAGTAAAAAAATTGCAAATGTAGATAAGGTTGAACAAGCTGAACGGCTTGAATGTAAAATGCACACATTCAATGTGGTCGTATATATGCACAAGTTTAAATATGAACAAGATAAACAAATATGGTGGTATATATGTTGGGAAGTATTTGAGACGTTTCTTACGTTAATTAATTATGAGTTCTAAAGGTATTTTAGTTATTCCCTTTATATTTATGTTTAAGGTTAACAAGGTTTTGGGTTTAGTTTTCTTTTCAAATCAGGCTGGTGATAGTTTGCTATTTCTATTATATATAACCGTATATGCATTTAGAAATGAATTTTAAAAAAATAAATATATATAATTAAGTGTATCGATTCAAGTATAGTTTTTTACATATATATACATTCTTTCCAAATTCTTAATTTTGAACTGATGAAGTGTCCCTTGAGAATGGGGAGTGGAATTGGATACATATGATGAGGGTAAATATGACATTTTCCATTCCATATATATAGAGTAACCTTATCTAAATATGAGCATCCGAAGACATACATACACCAATTAAGTCGCTCAGTCCAATGGTGTGTCACTTGCTCATGCTGTCCTCGCCACTTCCCATCCCTCTCTCTAACAAAAACACAGCCACAACAACCAATGCTTCCGGGTTTGCGCTAACATTATCACCAATAGCCACCGGAGCTCCAATACTGAGAGCTTCGGGTGTTCGCTGCAGCGCTGCGAGGCGGAGAGTGAGGTTCGAGGAGGGCGAGGAGCAAGAGCAGGGCAATGAGGGCGAGCGTAACGGGGAGATAGAGATGTTGGAACTCTACAGCCAGTCCGCGACGAGGGAAGCTCTAATTGTGCACGCATTGGTGGATGGCCAGGACGTCGAGGTTCTCGTCTTCAAGGTTAGTTAATTGGTTAGTTAATGTGTTATTGTTTTGTAAATGATGTAATTGAAGAGTTGTGTGAGTTACACTTACAGGGGTTCTCGTCGTCGCTGAGCTATGGGACATCGCCAGACCCGTCAAGAAGCATACTTCCGGCGAGGGCAGTGATCAAGTACATTGATAGAATTGAGGGGCCTTTTGATCCCTCTAATATTCACTATCTTGAGAAAGACATAACTTGGGAAGCTTTCAGAGGCCGTCTCTTCTCTACCTAACTGCAAAATAGCCTTCATTTGGGACATTCAATAACACGCTTCATAGTATGAGCATTTTGTTGTGTTACCCATTGCCTCATTTGGTTATAATAGTCTAATGTATGTCATCTTCGGTTCATGAGTTTACTAACACCATCGGTTCAACGTCAATACAGATATTGTGAATGTTATTGCCATAACGAGAGAAACATATATGATGTGGAACAAACAAACTACCACAATGCTGGAACATGACTTAAATACTTGTGCAACAAGGATTTTCTAAACCTTGTGGGCTGTGAATAGTGAACTCAAGTTTGTTATTACCCCTATTGGGTTAGAGTTTCTTATTTATCTTTATTTGTAATCCATTCTCTCTCGAAAAAGAATTTATCACCTCTAGCATGTGGACGTAGTCAACACACGTTGTTGGTGGCCACATGTGTTTTTGTGATTGTTTATTTTGATTCCATTTGTTTATTTTTCATTATAACAAACAATAACATTAATAATGTACATGGTTCACCAACAATATGTCGCCTACATCCACTTGTGGAAGAAATGAATCATTAATCGAGATCCAACAAGTGATGTATTTTTCCCAATACCCAAGGTGTTGTGCCACATTATCAAAATCCCGAAACTGATTTCATCGGCAATAAGTTTCTATTACCAATTGCACTCGAAATTTCAAGAAATGGTCCTTTAGGTAAATAAATTGGCTGGCGCCGAACAAGTTCCTTTCCCATTCGGCATATGGATATTTAGACTGAAAGTGGGAGATAATTTGGGAATTATCAGGATTGATGTCTTGCCGTGTTTCAACTATGCACAATAATAGCATGAATAGTTAAGTTACTGTTGGGAACAGGTACAAATTTCCATTCATAGTCCCAATTACAATACATGACTGTTATAATGATAACTCATTACTCATCTACCATACGAAAATTAATAATCAAGGTGTACCGTTCCCTACAGGATCCTCTATCACAATCACCACTAGCCCCTACTTCAGCAACAGATGAACTATTATCCGACATGAAGAAAACAGGGCAAAAACCTCACTCAGAGCCACTCTTTCGGGTTGATGCAAGCATCTAATAGCTTCCATTCTTCGCTTCCTTCTTCAGGTTTCTGCAGGGAAGAAATAACAACCTCATACATTTGTGAATCCACAAGTACCCATTTTTCATACAAACTTGGAAAGTTATTTCCTAGAAAGCTTACATGGTCATATTCCCATCGTGCAGTAAGTGGGAGAGAAACAAGAATGCTTTCGATTCTACCTCCAGTCTTCAGTCCGAAAGTTGTGCCTCGATCATATACCTTTTTCATGTGAAACAGTCCACACAATGAGGCTACTATCCCCAAATTTTACAATAAAATAAACCTGAATAGTAGAACGAGCGGCTAGTTTTCATACCAAATTAAATTCTACATAGCGCCCCCTTCGCAATTGTTGCCATGCCTTGTGCTTATCTGTATATTCCGTATCTTTCCTTCTTTCTATGATGGGTATGTAAGCAGGAACCACAGAATTTGCACACTCTGCAAGTCAATATGAAATTTTTTTATTAATATGAATGAAAGAGAGCTTTTCTCTTATCAATTATTTTTCCTTCAGCAAACCTCATAAAGAAAATATGAGTGCATGTTTTCAAACAATTACCAGTAGCAAAGGAAAGAAGCATCTCTTGGTCATAGTCATTCAAATCATCAAAAAATATTCCTCCAAGCCCCCGCCTCTCACCTCGATGCTGTAGAGAAAATCAAGAGTTATTGCAATATACATAAGAGTGATTAAGGATTATTCAATGTGAGGTCAAACTAAGTATTGCATAAGTTGGAGGCAAGCAAGGTGCCACATGGCAGCAAGGACGTGGCAAGTTGAGAAGCTAACTTCAGCTTTTCAATCATTATACTAGTGCATATTAGTTACTGAATTCCTGCAATTCAGAATGAGTACATTACAACTTCACTAGCATTTCAGCCCTCATTCCTTTATTTTAGTTATTTAGGATTTCAAGCATATAGACCACTAGTATATAATCCCTATTATTGGCATTACAGTGTGCATTTATTTGGGCCACTTCCCTTGCGTTTAGCTCATAAGATAGGTGGACAAACATTTAAAAACTAGTCATGTATGAGAAAGGGGAGGAAGAAGTAAATTTAAAAATATCTGAACCGGAATTCTCTCGCTAATCAAGCTTCAAATTGAAATGAGAGAGTTCTCTCGTTGATTGAACGCTTAACCTATCAACATCTGAGTCCCATAACTTGATTCAAATCTGGGACTGTAACAAATTTCCTCCAAGTTTGGGTCAACCAACAAGCTCAATTGCTACAAAGGTAATTGGTATAGTATCTATAGGATTAGGAATGGGAATGATGTGTAGATTAGAAAAACAAGCATGTCTACATTCATGAAGCCTACCCTCTCAAGACGTGTAAAACCTGGCCCAAGTTCAAGGCTCTCCGAAGAGAACGATGACGATAAGGCTAACTATGCTACGCCGTCGTTTTATTCATAAACTAACGGCCACTCTCGATTTTCGCTGACTATGCTACGCCGTCGTTTTATTCAGCTGCCGATACATCAAGGGGTAGGTAGGAGTGAGCACAAAAATATGTTAACCCGGTCCAACCCATCTAATCCGGTGTGATTCATACCATAATTCATAAATAAACATGATTGAATGCTGAGAAACTAATTAAAAATTAAGTGATCATTAAAAAATATAAAGAGTTTTTTTTCGACGAAAAAAATTTGAAAGATTTTCTTTTCTATTCCCTCTAAGTTTCGAAATCATTTTTCCCTTATATTCTAAACATATGTCAGAGTCGGATACAAGCTAAAAGCCCTAGTCATTCATCTCTCTCCCAAACTCGTGTCTCTCTGATTATTCTCTGCGTTAGGTTGGAGTTCGTATTCGTCTGTTATTGTATCATGAAAGAAACTTGCCCACACGAGACAATAATCATCTTAAGGAAAACACACTACGATTCTTGACAAAGACTGTTCTCATCTTCGCCCTTTCTTCTTGTATTGATCCATATTTAATTATGTATATTATATTGTGTTTCATCATTGTATTATTGTGTTATTGATAAAACAAGTATTATTTGAAAATGTTTACGTAGTTTAATATGTCTCGATTATTGTATGCTTGTTTGATTGTGGTCGATTCAGATTTATGAACTAACTTACATCTAACATAAGTCATCAACCAAAATTCTTATTAGTTTATATTTATTTTGTATTATTACGATATCACACGTTGATTAGTCAAGTATTTGTAGGAAACTTATTTGGTGGTTATTCATGAACTATTCGTGAGGTATATTTGTTAAAAATAATTTTATTTGATAGTTATTTGAAAGCAGGCAATTCATCATGGTAGGTATCAGATAAATAAATTTTATTAAAATATTTGTTATTATTATTTAATAATAGTGGTGAAGATGGAGAATGGAGATGGAGAGAGAGGTAGAAAGTAAGAGAGAGATGAGAAAGGAAGAAAAAAAAAAGTTAAATGGCATAAGATTGAAAATTTGAATGACAATTAGGAATATTTTGGTCATTTCACATTCAAAAATTAACGGATTGTAGTGGAGCGAGAAAAAAAATTATCAGCGCACCTCTCAAAGTAAAATTATAGTCGGTTGTAGATATGTGAGAACAAGTCAATTGTAGCTTGGTGAGATTATCCCTAAATTTTATAATTATTTATAAGGGCTGTAAACAAGCCAGGCTTTTAACGATTCGCTCGAGCTCGGCTCGTTAAATATTCGATCAGACTCGTTATAATCGAGCTTGAGCTGAATTCGAGCTTGAGATTGGGTTTGTCTAATAAACGAGCCGAGTTTGAGCCTAACCTTTTAAGGCTCAATAGGCTCGCGAGTCAGTTCGTTTAATATTTAATTGATTATATATTTATATTAATAAATATTTATAACAGAACTAGATGAGCCGAGTCAAGTCTAACCAATTTCAAGATGGCTTATTTATTATTTAATTGATTATTTATCATATATATTAATTTTTAATGGGTATTTGTATTGAAATTTAAGCCAACCGAATCGAGCCGAGCTCAAGCTCAAGCTTGTCTATTTTATTTCGAGTTGAACTCGAGTTTAGTTGCATAAACTCCTTTGAGCCCGAGCCGAAGACTTTTTTTACGAGCTGAGCCTAACCCTATCAAAATGAGATTCGATTCGACTCGTGTACACCCCTATAATTGCAACTACCCATAAACATAAGTAAAAAAATCAACTATAAAGGCAGTGACCATAGTCAACTGTCAATGTTAAAAGGGATAATGACACTTTGTTACACCTAACTATAGCGAAATGACACTTTCATACCCTAACTAATTTTTTATCTTTTTTCGTAACCTGACAATTTTTCTGTGACAACCTATACTAAAATGACTAAAATACCCCTAGT
>JAYMTP010004307.1:0-15179 GCA_036897365.1 Geranium brycei
ATTCAATGATTTATTTGAATTGTTCGTTATGTTGTAATTGGAGTATTATTGATATTTATTGTATTCTTTTTTTTGCAAATTTTCTTTATTAATTTATAATAGTTCACTTTTTCAAAATAAATTATTATTTTTTAATTATTCAATAATATTTTACAAATAATACCGCGCATTGCGCGGAGCTACAACCTAGTTTCAAAATAATTTTTGTATTTAAAATCAGTATTATTCTGTAATGGGATGACAGTAATTATATTAAGTGATACACAATTCTTGTTGAATGATAGGATAAAGCTCATTATATTAAAATCAAGCAATTGGTTCGGTTCGTGTTAGGCTACAGTATTTCGCCCAGATAAAAAAAAGTTTGATATTTCAAAATTACAGTTATTTTCAAAATTTTGAAAAGAATACAGTGATATTTTGTTGTGTAATTTTAACCAACGGTGGTAAATCTCCATTTTTTTATTAATTAAGAAATGGCTAAAACAGTAGTTTGTTAAAGGCAAAAAATTAATGTGTTTACATTTTTTTTTACAAAATGTGTGTATTTTTATTTTAAAAAATGATGAATTACCCTTCAAAATAATTGCTTGCTTTTTCAAATACCCATATCTTTATTATTTTTTTAAAATCGAGATTTTTGAAGATCCATGTTTGGTTTCTGTGAAAATCCATTGAAAGAGAATCATAATTACCAAATTTCCAAAACTGTAAATCTGGAGAAATAAATCATAAACAAACTCCAAGTCCAACCTGTGAGTCACTTCCAATCAAGATTATCACATAACTCACTAGTTGATTCTATCGTTACTATATCCATATAAAAATATCAGTATGTGATACACAGGGAAGTAGAAACATATAGGAAGCTGCTGTACATGAGATGATACCATTACCAGCATACAAACTGATGGCACAAAGCATAGCTAAAAGCAAAAAAAAATGATGGTGCAAAGGAAATCCCAAATGCAAGTTTCACGTAGCAGTGGCGTGTTGCAGCTACCTATTACCTTCATATGTTACGCTTTCACAATATTTATTTGGAGTCGATTCTTCAATCCATCACTTACGATTCCATGTATTGTGACGGCGGAGGACTTGTTTTTGTCTTTTCAGGACCTGCATTGTGATTTCATATGCATATGCATATCCATTAATAGGTGTACTTCATAGAAAAATAATCTAGCACAGAATTATGGCATGGGACAGGAGAGGACTTGACAAATCAGAGGAGATCCCTGATTTCTATTCTCCTCCATAATTAGGTCCTTGCATAGAATTAGATTTATAAAAGAGAATACGGAGTTCAATTAATGTTAAGCTCAAATCTAGGCAGAGACAACATACCATATGCTCCACCACGGATCTCCACTTCTCGCCATTCTTGGACAAGGGCACAGCAACAACACATTACATGTGAGAGGAAATCATCAAACCAGCCTCCCTGCGACATCAGAAGTTAAACACAAAATCCTATTAATAGAAGTTAAACACAATTGGAATTCCAAGTAATCGTAAGGTATTGAGCACTTGTTTGCAACTAGAAGGTAATTAAGACACTGAAACAAAGGGATGCCAGATTTAAGGTAAATTATGATCATTGACTAGTAGTCATGGTAACCATTGCCTAAGACTTGTTTAGAAAAATTTATCAGTCACAGCTATTGACATATAAATCATAATCTTATCCAAGGCTCAATGGTCAACAAGGTCAAGAGAATTTTTATAGCCACGATTTCACCATCATACATACAAAGAGACCATAATCAAGCAGTGGCAAGAGGAATTACCGTGATGTTCATCATCTTGCGCAGTTTCCTTCTGACACAGCAAGTATAGCAACAGCATGACAATATTAATGAATATGCCATCAATTCATTACAAGCCTCTGCTGAAGCTGATAGTCATACAAGGATAAGAATAGTGTAAGATTACTTTACATTTCAAGTTACTATGAAGCATATTCAATGTGTTGCTATAACCTAAACCATTGATGTTGAAACTTGAAACTACTGTGTAGTTTTAGTATAAATTTTCTCCAAGCAATCAAATAATCATGCACCAAATCCCATACTACAGCGTCAATGCTATTACTTCGTTTCTTAGAAACAATATCACCACTTATGGAAGTTAAACCCAGGACCAAAATAATAATGCACCAAACATTAACCACTTGGCCAAGTAGCCTTTGGTGATGATGAATTAGTCACTAGTTGATACAGCAAAATACAGGAACTCAAGGGACCCATAAACTCATTCAACCATTGAGTTGTAAACACAAGCAAAATTTCAGATCTATTCTTAGAATGTTTTTCCTAAAGAAAGCTGGTTGTGGTTATCCAATTCAAACTAGTCCATTACAGATCAGGGAGCTACATCCGAACACAAATGATGCTTGACTTCTTGCATAAATAGGCTGCATATGCCACAGTTGACCGAAGACAGTCAAAGCAGTGTAGTGCTCAAAATTTGAATATCAAAGACTATCAAAGTTGCACTCAAGAATCAAGATAAATTAATTAACCAAACATCCAACTCTGTTAGATGCAACCATGAAGTAAATTTAACTATAGTACATAAAAATCATAGACCCACTTACACATAGGTCTGCTGGTTGCCACCGAAGCAATTCTAGAAAATGTGCCACAAGGATAAAAGAATGTCTTGAGACCTGCAGAGTAATACATATTGCTTAGAATATAAAAGCAACTATTTAAAACACGAAGTACTGTTCACTGTGTCAATATGTGTAAGCATTAAACTGAAACAGGTATCATACTGCAGTAGCTAAATATGAGTTAGATACATTTTGTATGAAGCACCGAATGGAAAATGCAAGGCATTGCACTGTGAATATCCATAACTACAGTTCTATGATGTTCAACAATTTAAGACATGCATATGAATTATGAATATGGAAACACAAAACAAAGGGACATACATAGAAGAGGTTCTGCACAACATCCAAGTAAATCAGTATGCCATTCATCATCATAGTGATGTGCACCTCTATTTGATAGCAGATCATGACCAGAAGAAACAGAAGAGGTGTTCCTGAGAAGAAGAATATAGGGCATTAGATTTATAAGGACAGCCAGCTCGAGATACATGAAGTCAATGAAAATCTTCCATTTGTGCTAAATGCTAATTTTCAATTTAGAAGGTTCTTGTAGCCTCCTTCAATGTTATAATTTCAAATATATGGAGTCCCATGTATAGTGAATCCAGCGCAGCAGAAATGCTTTCAGGGATTTTCCTTTTCCCTGGCGTCAAACATGATATTGGCACGAGATGGGTATCTTACATACACCAACGTAACAATAAACCCCATAACCATGCAACAAATCCCAACGGTTTATTGCTACCACATTTAACTCAAATCTTAGTCACAGCTATATTGCAACAGCCCGCCTATCGTTTCAGTGTAACATCTCCTGTAACTTCAAATGAATACAAGACAGGATGAAAAAACCTTGTAGTTTTGTGATTATGATATTCTTTGGAATAGCTTTTCTGAAAAGAATGTTCTTTCTCGCTACTGGCATCTGAATAATTTCTCTCCACTTTCTTAGCACTTTTAACTGGAGAACTCTTCTCTGGAACAGCATTTGTGGCAACAGCTTCTGTAACTTCAATCAAGTGTTGAATCACCTCGCATTGCTGCACATCCATATTAGCCTGTGACCGCTGAAGTTCTAATTGAAGCTTTTCACTTTCCTTTTGAAGTGCTTCATTGAAAGCCAAATTTGGGTATGAACAAGAAAGAGTTTTTTTCAGAACAATAGTTTCATGTTGGGAGGGTTCGCGTGTCAAGATCATATCTTGAATCTGTCTATCCTCTTCGTCTAATGTGTACTCCCGTTGATCCTTCTCAATATCTTCTAATCTCTCCTGCAGATTACAGTAAATCATAAATAAAGCAACTCAGGACCAGAATAGCACTACCAAGGAAATCAGACATCTATCAATAGATTATACTATACATCTGCAGAAAATGGGGCAAGAGTTTTTTTTCCATGACTACGGAGACAGGCAAAAGTAGATAATTTGTATGCATTCGCCAACAAAGAAGTGCAATTTTTTGTCAATGAAACCATCTCAAACAACAATATGCATCTGCTCAGTGTTATCAATATAATAAGATAGAACTATGCAAGGCAAGGAATTTGATATAGTGACAGAATGTATCAAAGAACTCAGTACACAAAAACTATTCAACAAAAATGAAACCATAGACGAAAGTGTAGCAGTCTCAATCTGTACCTTCACTCGATAATTGTCTACAAGACTGATGAGAGGCACAATCCGCAAGTATCTGTCAATCTCATTCTGCGCCTTCCTAAACTGGTAAACAATGTTCCAACCCATTGCCAGCAAGTACAGATAGCTCCGATCCTGGCAACTGTGAACCAGGATGTAAGCTCTCCTCAAGGCCTCTTCTAGCTGCTCTAGAGGCTCCCGTGTCTCAGGATACCTCTTAAGCTCCGAGATCTTTAGCTGTTCCAGCAAATTCCCAATCAGTTTCAAATGCTGTGCGAATTGCCTGCAATTTTTCTTGTGCATCCTTGCAGTACTTGCTGCTTTCACAATCAGCCCAATCAGCCTCACAGCATCAAGTCCTGTGAGCTGAGCCACATTAGCAACATCCCCAAAAGCAGCCATCTGAGCTTCCCAATCAACCTAAATCCTGTGAAAGTAAAATAATCTCCTCAATTCCAAGATAAACAAATAAATATTTTCCACAACAATTCCACAAGAAATGTTCAAAATCGTGTTCATTAACACCAATTTACCGCTTAAATCCAAGTTCTTTCGAGCTCAAAAGGAATTATTGAGCCTGTGAACCAAGTTCTTCACATGCATGCTTGCTAAAGGTTCAATGTGGAACCAAAGGTCCGCTGCCGACGGCAGATCAAAAGCTAACCGACAAGATCTTCTCAGAAATTGCATTACACATTTGAGATCTTCAACATCATGACACTCCTGCATCAAAAGATTCAGGTAATAAGAAGGTAAAATCCAGAAGATTATCCGTTACGCTTCATCGGTCTTCGCTGAATCGCTTTTTGAACAAACAAAAGCAAAAGGGAAATAATTAAAAACAAAAATGCTGTTTGCTCGAAAATCTCTCCTCAGTGACAAGAAACAGAACAAAACAATTAAAAAAAAGGAAACGGCATGACTAGCAGAGAATTAGAGTGAAGAATAAATGCAAATAATTATAAAATTGTGAAGAGTCAGAAACCGCCATAGACTCGCCTTCCTCCGCCGCGAGCACCGAATCCGTTCTCTGTCAGAGTCAGTAACCGCTACGAGATTTCGAATACAAATAAGCCGCAAAAGGACAGGAAAATTTCGGCTTCGCCTTCTCCTCGTTGAAGCTCCCGTTTGTTGTAGGGATGTTTTGGTGGCTTTCACAGATCAAGGAAATGGTGAGAATGTAGCGGAAAAGGAGTCAAAATAGGAGAGAGGACGAGCTGAGAATGATGAAAATGGCATTGCGTTGTCTTGTTTTTGGACGATTCGAGAAGAGAGAGAGAGAGAGAGAGAGAGAGAGAGAGAGTGTGAGAAGGAGGAACCTGAGCTTGTGCTTCTTCTTCTTCTTCCTTTCTCTCTCTATATTTTTATGACTAACAGTCACTGTTTCGGTGCTGTTTGTCTCTGCACTGTGCCTGTGCGCGGAGAGAGGGAGAGAGGTAGACGACAGAGAAGCGGTGATTTAGTGGGGGTAACATAAAGTTACGGAAGAGACCTGGTATGTTGCAGGTAATTACGAGAATGCCAGCGATGTTCACGGAGAGGTGGAGTTGTAGTGGACATGCTGAGTCAGCAAGCAATATGGGTTGGAGAGAGAGAGGTAGGTTCCGGTCCGCTTTCCGGTTGGGCGAGCTGAGCACACATGACATGGTTTATGGATATGACGCGGTTGTTTGGTTAGGGTCATTAATGCGAATGCTACTCAACTCAGCTCAAGCCTATCGCTAACCCTAACCGGATATATCATGCACTACTTGTTTCTAGTCGATGCGTAACTTTTTTCATACATTCTTCATTCTTGTCTACGTAGAAAAATGGAAGCTAAACTAGGGGTGGGCACGGTTTCAGAATAGGACTAGACCGGTTAGAATCGAACCTGACACGATTTTATGGTTCCTCAGTTATTGAAATCATACTCGAACTGTTACGAGAAAAAACGGTCTGGTTCTGATCGTGATCTTTTGGTTTGGTTTTTTATTTCATTTGGTCAGATCGGTTAGTTTTTAGTTTTTAATTTTTAATTTATGCTTGATTTATAGGCCAAATTAAACAAATTCAGCCCGATTTCTTGCTAAAAGCATTAAGTTTACAATTATAAAAAATACTAACGAAAAAGAATGTTAAGATTTAACTATTACAATTAAATCAAAACATAAAGTTTGCACACAAAATAACATATGTGGGTAGACGAGTGGACACGTGGCGATACGAACCAATCTGGTTCTTATCAGTTAGCCAACAAAAGTGAGTTTTGAAAACTTGAACCGAACTGAAATAAATTGGTTCTCTCAAATTTAGAACCAAAATTGAACCATCAAATGCAATTTTGATTTTTGAATCTAGTCTATTTTCGGTTCATAATCAGTTCAAAGTACAAAATGTCCATCCTAATTGAAATTAAGTAATTTTAAATGAATGGATAATAAAAGGCAACCACCTCTTCCCGGCCAAACTTCCAAGGTCGCCGACGGCGCTCTTCGCGCTTTTGGCAACCATCCCTCTTTCCCTTTCATCTCCTCCTTCTCCCCATCAATCTCTCTTTAGTGTTTGGTCCCCCTCTTCTCCTCAACGCTTATCTCATCTTTCTGAACCAACTCAACTTCAATCCAGATCTATCATCCTGATTTGGTGGTTTAGTGATCGATTTGAGGGTGCACGTGGACGATTGGGAGCCCTGGTGCGGTGGTGTTTTTTGGTGGCGTTGTTGGGCTTCGGTGGTTCTGTTCCGGTGTGCCGTGGTGGTGACGGGATATCTCCCGATGTTCTCACCGGAGATTTCTATCGGTGTTTGCCGACAACGTCGATTCTTGCATCCTGGATCGTGATGCTTGCTGGTGCCACATGTGTTGAAGTCTAGAGGTGATGACCTCTTTTTGCCGGAGTCTCGCCGGACTGGTTTGGCGGCACGTGGGGTCCGACGTTGGGTTCTCGGTGTGGCGGTGGATGTTCGCGTCTCCTTCCTCGACGCGGGTGGCCTGCTTTCTCGGGTTCCGTCCACCAGTCCTCTGCCTTCTCGGACCGCGGATGGGACACTTCCGGCGACGTCTTCCCGACTCCGGCTCGTCGTCGGTTGTTCCTTGCGGTTCCGGCGGCGTCGATTGGGTTGATGTCGCCTCGCATCCCGGGCTCAGCGACGCCTCGTTCTTAGTGTCGCTTTGTTCTCTCACACATTGTTTTTCCCAAAATCACGCTTCATCACCCATGCAACAACAATTTTTTCAAAATCACCTTCATCATTATCTGCAATCACTGGACAGGCTTCATTTGTTGGGCTAGACCTTCAATGGGCTTTTGGTCCACTCTCATCAAATCATATTGTATTTCAATTTTCAATTCTCACCTGCCTCATATCAGTATAATGATGGATTGTATTTGCTTTCCTTTCTCTTCCTGTCTTGGGAAGGATAAGTTATATTTCATTAATATAAAAAATTTGCTGAAAAAAAAAGTAGATTGGAGTGAGCATGTTAGAAACAAACTCATTCACATGCATAACACAAAAAGTTAATTACACAACATCCTCCATATAGGATGAAATCTACTCACAAAATATGAGCTATCATCTGAAACCAAAATACGCACACTTTTTGTTATCTATTCAAGTCAATATCACATTCTGGGAACCCAAAGAAACTCATTGTCACCTCCTCAAATCAAGCCTCCCGTGCGAACCCAAAGCGCAAAACTCAGTTTCTTTCCATTTTTTCAGATGAACATCATCAAACAAACACGAGTAAACTATCGTTGTCCATCACATATCTCTGCTGTTAGAAGATTTACTGTCCCGGGCTCATCTTAATGGGAATAATTAGAGCTCGTCCCATAATCGCCACTAAACTCTATGCTCCCTAAGGCGAGTTTTCTGTGTTGCTCTAGACTGGCTTTGTTAAACATGGTACTCTGCCCAGGCACCGTCCCTTCGTTCAAGGCATCCAATGAGACATCACCTTCTAATGCATGCACTATCTGTTTTTTGAATCCATAATAATGTCTATGTCACTACAATATCATCTTATGAATGTTAATTACTTGCTTAAACACAGCGTACGCACCTTGCTCATTTTAGGGCGTTTCTTGGCAGAATGGCGAATACTGGCAGCAGCACAACTTGCCATGCGGGCCATTTCACGTCTGTCGTAGTTATCCCCCATCCGCGGATCGGACAATTGCTCAAATGTTCCTTCTTCTAATCCACTCGTAAGAAGGGGTCGAGCCTGCACTTAACATCACACCCACCCACCCATCAACATTTCGCTTTAGTGAATTTTTTAAAAATGATTTTGTGTAACTAGTATGGCAAGAAAACGTAGGTAGGGGAGAAAATGCTTACCCAATCCACCAAGCTATCTCCATCTGGAATGCTATGGTCGATAGGCTTCTTTCCAGTTATCAGTTCCAATAGCATTACTCCATATGAGTACACGTCTGATTTTTCTGTTAACTTGCCGCTAGATGCATACTCTGGTGCCAAATAACTGCAACTCTATATAATAACTACATTAGCTTACTTCCAATAAATCGTCTAACGCAATTCGTGTCGTCAGAACGAAAGAAGAAGCCATGAGTAAGTATGAAGAAGGTAGTGCCAAGAATACCATTACCCAAATGTCCCCATGATGCGGGTCGAAACATGAGTGTAGTTATCAGACGACAGCTTAGCCAAGCCAAAATCGGCAACCTGAAGGAAAATAATCCACAAAAAGTCATTGTCTCGAGGAATACCAGTCTAATGGTAACTTCGAACTCGATGTATATGTCATATTTGAAAAGTTAGAAGGTGAAGGAATTTAATCAAGTTGTAATGGGAATCTTTCCAAATTCGGTAAATGAGAAAATCATGTGCTAGACAGATACTAACTAAAACAATACCATGGCTTCGAAGTTCTCATCCAGGAGTATATTTGCAGTTTTAATGTCACGATGAATAATGCGTGGATGGCCTACAGACACATTCAAATGGGATAACTGAATGAGTAATATACAAACGTATTGAAATTACAAGGTTGGAATGAGTTAAGATGGAGGGAGAGGAAGGTGGTCTTACAATCTTCGTGCAAGTAAGCTAGCCCTTTCGCAGAACCTAAGGCAATACGTAGTCTACACGGCCAGCTCATGGGTGGAACATTCTTACCTGCCACCAAAAACACAAATGCCGCATCGGCTTGTTAGTATTCCATGAAATGCTGCTATATATTAATAAGACTTACCAAAAAGATGATGCTCTAGTGTATTATTGGGAACAAATTCGTACACCAACATCCGTTGTCCACCAGCAATACAATATCCAACTAGTGACACCAGATGGCGATGATGGACTCGACTAATGATTTCAACTTCCGCCTGGAACTCTCGCTCTCCCTGTCCGCTGCCCATTTTTAGGCTTTTGACCGCGACTACCTTGCCATCAGGCAAGATACCCTTGTGCACATACCCAAATCCACCTTGACCAAGAAGGTTGGCTTGAGAAAATCCTCCTGTCGCAGCGGCTAATGCATCATAAGTAAATGTACTTTTGTTAAACCCTAAAGTAAGTCCTGGTGAGGGAGGTGGCATCGGGGGATGGTGGTAGGGCCCTGAGTAATTGGAGCTCGCAGTATCACTACCGCTCATCATATAAGGTGGTTGTGGTCCTTGCCAACCACTGCCTGGCGTGTGGCCTCCACTCTGCGAGTTGAGGGGTTGTTGTGAGCTGCTATAGTACGGGTCTCCACCTGCACACACACTCCCATATATAGATAACAACAATCAACAAATCACTTCAATTATGTTAATTGCAGCACCGCCTAGTCCTTTCATGATGCTATGGTGAAAGATATTGGTTTCTTCCCTAACTTCCATAAAGTTTCATCATCCAAGTTGAACAACATTTGGATTCAGCAAAGCAAAATTACGAAAACGTAGCAATTCAGTAACTTTCTATGTGTAAAATAATTCTGGAAGCAGTTTGATGATTCTTTGTTCATTATTCCGTGATATTTCTTTTTTCAATCGGTAATAACATAAGATAGGATAGCTACGAGAAGTCGTGAGTATTGGCTAGCCTTAGATTCTTGATCACATTCATTCATCAAAATTACTTCATAAAACCCCAAAATTACACAGTTGTTATTTAAAGAGAGCATTAGAGAATAAATTGAAGATGATTCAAACCATATACCTTTTGCATTTGGATCCATGTAATACGGGTTTTGATTATATTTGTTCTTGTTCTTCTTCCTCCTCTTCCTGCAGCAACATATTATACAGCAAATACACGAAGCAAGTAAAAATACTCCTACTCCTACTGCTGCCCCTATTATTACTTCCTTTGGCACAGGCAAATCAGACAAAAAATCCTTAGAATGAGATGAGTGTCCTGCAGGAGCGGACTTTGTGGGATGTGCAGGCTTCGCTGCATTTGCATTTGCAGCCGGGACGGTATTTTGTGGGACGGGAACACCTCCCCCTCCTGGATTATTAGGGATTGCATTATCAGGCTGTGCATTACCAGGTTGTGCGTTATCAGGCAATGCATTATCAGGAGTAGCGGTAGACATTCTAGAAAATCAGATCATTGTGAACTTTCAGCCATGATATATTATCTTCAAAATGATACCCTGAAAGCAGCTCGTCATATTGGGTCCCTGAAAAAACAATATTGCCAATAACATTTGTTCAATCAACCAAATTCAAGAAACAAAGATGACATTAGATGGAGAGAGAAAAGAAAAGATACCTGAACAAAGAAAGGAGGAGATTTTCTCAGAAGAAACAAGAGTCCCATGGTGGAGCTTCCATCCTAGCAACAAAAAATCCCCTCTGCTGAGATCCTCCTACAAAGAAGGGTCTCTCTCTCCTCCCCCAAACCTTTCTTTTTCCGCCACCTGTTTCTTATTGTTCCTGGTTGGTTTTTTTTAGGTTTTGCTTTAGGATACACCTAATTTTCTCTCTTATATATCCATATCTGTGCATATCTATAAATAGATGTCTGGCTTAGTTTAGCTCCTTTCAATGACAAACTGAAGGGATGGATTTGGATTCCCTCAATATAATTTCATGGCAATGTCAGCTTTTTTAGGAGAGACTTGATGGCTATGTATTTGGCAACATGTCTCTTGAGCATTTTTCTTCTTCTAATTCTCCTCGAATGTAGTTTAAACAAATTTCCATGATTTTATGCCACAAAGATATGCATAAAACTTACCTAGGCAAGACCGATACAACAAAACAAAAGGAGTATGTGATAGTGCAATTAAAAAACACTGGCAATAGATCCTTCTCATTAACAGCATTAGCATCAAAGAATCAGAAACTATAAACCATCCATATCACCAAAACTGTCACTCATTAAGCATCACAGAGGAACAACTGATACCAAATATAAATAAACCCCTAATATCGTTCAGTAACTCGACAGCTAATTCCCCATAGCATAAACGAGAACAGAATGTTCCCTAGATAAAAACTTACTTTACACCAAAATCTACGTGTTCCCGCTACAGATGCAAGAGAAGTGTTTTCACATACAGCAGATACTTTCCAGCCACTGCATGGTAGTAGACAAGATGACCATTTCAGTTGCATCTGCTGTAACTGAAATCAATCGTCTAAAAAGGCTATACCATAGGATATTAACCGTCTAACTTTAAGGCAAAAAAACTGAAGGGGGGAGACGAGGAACGTCATGTCATGTGGACAAAGAAAAAATGGACTATGTATCCAACTCTTCCATTTTTGCAGACAATTTTGAACTTGTGAAGTGATTTTTGGTAGGAAAAATACGCGGAGGAACATGCTCTTTGGAGGATGACGCAAAATGAACCCGACTTGAGATATTTGAAGTTGCAGCAAAGGAAAATGATGAAAAATAAATAAACTAACAAACAGGCAGGCAGACTACGAGATCAACAGACTGACAAATACTAAGTAGTAATTACACCAACTAGTTATAAGTATGACCAGCAGATAGACAAAACATAAAACAGGTTGGTTGATGAATGATGATCTAGTACAAACTAAAAAGTTACAACGTCATCAGCTACAATATTGTGGAATGTTCTTCAAAAAAACCAGCAAATAATAAACAAACAAAGCAAGCGGTCAAGTTTATCTCTAGTTGGCAAACTTAGATTGATAGAGAAAATGATTATAAATCTCACATGCCTAAAGTCTTCTCGTAATAAAAGAAAATTTACCAATGCTTCTCAAGGTTAAGATAATTAACTCTGATTCTACAAAAAATTTAGAAGAGAAGATTGGAAGTTGTACTTTTTGTACAAACATAATATAAAAAGATTTAGCAATGTTATTCCTAAAATGGATTGTATTGATGTAAATGGTGCTCGGGGAAAAGTGAATAATGTACACCCAATGTTTTCAATGTAATCCCACCATCCAAAATAAGTGTCATATTTTCTTAATACTAATTTTTGAAAATAAATGTGTAGTTTCTCTTTCTCATAGTCAGATATGTACGAAATGCCAGTAATATACCTTGTATGAGTTCCAACCACTTAGTGGTTGAACACATTGGAGGTTATGGGAGTACACGAGGAAAGTCAAGCACTAACTCCATTAATCCTTAATTTGTGCAGTAGTCAAATATGACATTCATTTTGGGATGGATGGAGTATCATTTGCTCCAACTACAGAAGGTATAATTAATCCCCAAATGGAAAATTTGTGGATTCTAGAACTCAAAAAACTATCATAATCATGCCACACTGATACATCTTGCACCTCCAGATCTACATCCAACGATAAATAATTGCCACTACCTGTGGATGGACCTTCTTCATTATTAGTCAAGTTCCAAAAGCCATAATCTGATAAAAGATCTTCCTCAGGATTAGTCATGCTGCAGAAGTCAAATTGTAGGATCAGTTTCCTACAAGAAAAACATGACTAATTAGAGAGAGGGAGAACATATGATTATTGAAAGGTACAAAATAGGAGCCTGGCATGACAAATCGTGTCATTATTTCTTCAAATTATGACATAAAAAAGATTCCATGCAATGTTAATATACATGTCAAAAAGTTAGAACACGCTAGTTCTGTTCATTTAAATCCAATGCTACAATACATTTTAAAACACTAGAACACATATATGACAACCTTTTTTCATTAAGGGTGCTGCATCGACTAATTTAGTAAATGATAGTCTCCATAAGTATTTGTTAAGATAGCGTGTCAATTTCTTGTGTGAAGCTAGAAAACAATGATATTGACGAAGAAGAATTATAATTATTGAAAAACACAAATTATCATCATCAATTCAACAACCAATCTTTCTATTTGCTGATAAATAAAAAAATTCCACAACCAAGATGATAAACCAGTAAATCCATTTCTTAAACAATAGAAGTTATTAAAATACCAGATAAATAAATTTCATGGAAATTCACCTGAACAAATATTTGCAAACAATAATCACAAGAGGTTGTAACACCCAAGAAAGAAATTGTATCATTTCTCAAACATCTCACAACATAAATGCAGAGCCACCAATGAACTTCAAAAATAGCAACTACATATGATAGAACAGTGAACTAAACTCAAGATTGTTAAAGAGACAACCCACAGAAACAAAACCCAAAAATTATTCAGCAGTAGAGGCATTACTAAAACCCTTCACTATTCAGGGGAAAGATGGTATTTTCAGAAGGAACAAAATTAAGTAATTAAAACCCCTAATTAGTGAAGAAACACTGAACTGAGGAGTTAGACCAAATCAAAGAGTGTAAATTCATCAACAAATCGAATGAAGAAACACCTCAAGTAAACAAGGTTACTTAATCACCTCCAACAGTAGAGAATCAACAACCGGAAAATACTGCAATTTCCAAGATTGAAGAAGATATATACACGCGCACATAGAAGAAGCGCGATTTTTTCAACAACAAAAAAATTGTTACGGAGTGTCAGGATCGTCAAGAAACTAAGTCGTTTCAAGGAGAAGAATAAGTGCCAGCGTGACAGTCCAGTCAGCATAAGTGAACAGCTAGGAGCCATGTGGGAATCCATGATTGGATAGACACTTCACCAGTACTTTATGATTGGTATATAGTTTTGTCTAAAAATAATGAAAATGACAATAGAATTTAAATAATTATATAAAAAAAAATTCCAGCTGAAGCTCGCCTATTTTTTCTATTTTCCAACCCGAGTTGGTCCGACTACTTTTTTCATCTTCATCTTATTATGCTGAGAGCCGGTGATATTCGATTGCAGAAGAGGAAAATCAACGAGTTTAAAGTGGAAAAAAATAAATTTTAATTTTAAAATTCTATTTTCATGAATATTTTCGTTACTTTTAAATAAAAAATACACGATTTACAAAAATTGATAAGTTCACAACTACTTGTTGTAATAAAGAAAATTCACATCTACTTTTTATAAAATTTGAATAGTTAACAAATGATTTATGTGTTATAAATATTATGGTGGACCCCGCATCATCTCTTAGTGACCAAGAAATCCACTCCTTAGCAAGTTGTTACTCTCACTGTACATGTATAGGCGGTGACAAAGTAGGTTGTTCTCTTGTCCCGTTTCTCTGCCACTTTTGTTCTCAATCTCGTTTCTTTGTTTATAACACGTTATCAACACTTGCTTTTTGCTCAAGGTATAAAATAGGAAACATTATTTATTCTTGTTCCAAGTTCTTTTATATAATCTTGCTCTTCTCACATCTCACAACTCCATTTTCTTATATATATAATTATACAAATAAACTCACTGTGTTTCTTTATTATTCTTGCTCAAAGAATATTTTCTTATGTGTTCTTCCTATTGTATCAAATCCTAATCATTTATTTGCTGTATTTTTATAATACAATTTTTTTATATTCTTTTTCTCACTCCTATCAAAGTTTGATTTGTTTTCTATTATATCACTTATGATCTTGCTAATTTTATAGCAAAGAAGGTGTTGAAGCAAAT
>JAYMTP010004308.1:0-15174 GCA_036897365.1 Geranium brycei
CTATATTTATAGAATCTAATAAAGAGAAAAAAGGTAAGAGAGAGAAAGGGAAAGAGATGGAATAGGTAACCCTAATACATGTGGGAAAAGGAAACTTAAATATAGACGGGCCTTAACCTTAATGGGTCTTAACCCTAATGTGAATATGATTTAACAATTTCTTTTGTACTTGCATTCCATGGACACTGATCTTGGAAAGAGCTATTTATTTGTTTTGGTTTCGGTGTGATTGTATAAAGACGAGCCTTCTTTGTTGGTTCTTCATTGTAGAGAGAGAGAATGGAAAAAGGGTCAAATGACACAATTTACAATTAAAGGTATTTTAGTCATTTCACATCTAAACTACTAAAAAGTTGATGGATTGTAATTATGTTAGAAAAAAGAAACTCAACGAATCTCTCATAACAAAAAAAATATTAGTTGTATGTAGTTAGTTGAGAAAGTTGTCACTTTAACTGTAGTTTCGTGAGATTATCCCTATATTTAATTACACGCATTTTGCGAAAAGTTCGACACACGAGACAAGCCTATCAAATCTTGAAAGCATATCAGACAAGTTTGGCTCGAACTAGATTATAACGAATTTGAACGAAATAATTATTATAGAGTTTGAGCAATTACTAAATTTGTTTTATTTAGGAAGAAACTTGGCCCCCAATTTGAGTAATTTCTTTTTTCTGCCCTTGGTTCTTCACCATTGGAGGCCTAGAAAACCACTTGGAACTCATTTCCGCCATCAAACTTCATCAAAGGGATCGTCATCACCTATTAGGATATTGGATTATGGCTTCTAGACTCATTATTGGGTCTTGGGTTTTGTGGACGTCTCTTTTGTTTTTTATTTCTTGCTCTTTGGCATGTATTTGACATTGAGTTCCATGGTTGTGAGCTAATCTCCCACAATTACGGGTGTTAGACTTTGTACGATTTACTTTTTTGACTTATGTGATTCTGCATCATTAAATTAATTCCACTTTTCTTGTATGTAATTGCCCAATATTGATCATTTAGGGTAAATGTTGCGATTTCGTAGTGTGACACCTAAATTACTATTGATTTGAGTTTGTTGGAGTAACTACAGTATTAAATTAAAATTAAACTCAAGAGGATAAATCTCGACTCAAGGTTAGGTTGTTTTCAATGCTTAGAGGCGAACTTGGTAAGTTAGACATAATTCAACTTTTGTAATGCTTGATTAGATAAGCAATTCTTAGGCCGTAAGACAGAGGTTTAGCAGATATGGTTACCTCCTTTTATTGTTTTCATACACCGTTTTTTCACTTTGTTCTTTTTGCTTATTTAAATTTTCAAGTTTGAAATTTGATACTTTACACAACCACACAAAACATTAAGTTCTTAAATTTAGTTAGTTATTTAGATTTTTTGTACACAGCCCATTTTAATTTCCTATGAATTCGACCTGGTTGATGTTAGATTATTACTCAACGACTGTGTGTACTTGTACGTAAGGTCAGGCTTGAGATTGAATCACCCCTTTTGAGTCTTATCAGCATGAAAATCGGTGATCCGACTCCCAACTCCTCTCCCATGCCGGTCGTTCAATAAACTCGTAAAACTAACTAACTCACTCACTCGTCATCCTCGACAAAATAGAAGTATCGAACAAACTCAGTCGGCATATACACGGGCGGGTCACAGTAAGTAGTACGGTGTATAATAACCCGACCCGTGCACGATTCTAGAAGACCAGAATCATCATTGACCCACCAAATTCGAAATCTGAACTGATAGGCCAGATTTTCTGTGGGTCCTACTCATTTAGCCGTGGCCAGCTTGTGACCGTTGGATCTTTCAGGAAACCAAGGTACCAGATTCATCCAACGGTTGTTAATGCTGCAACCTCATCACCCCCTCGCAGCGCCTCAGCATCATCGCCAACTAAAATAGGTTCTCGATTGGCTCCGCTTCGTATTTTATCCCAAAAACCAGGAGAAGAAACAAATCGACGTCTCGGCGAGAGCTTCAATGGCGGCGATTTCTCTATCGGCACCCACCTTTCTCTGCCTGAGCTCGGACCGCTCGTGCACTTTCGCTTCGTCGTCGTCGTCGACGAAGTTATCTTCTCTGCGATTCCGGTTTCCGGCTAAGTTTCAGGGGATTCGTGTTGGAAGCAAGGGCGTTTCGTGTCCCTCCAAGCCCCATTTCCGTTTTCTGGTATGAATTCTGTCTCTCTGCTGTATCAAATTGATGATTCATGCTCTTTTTTGAGGTTGCTGGTACTTGTGATTCTTGAAATAAAATTAAGTAATTTAGGTTTTGATTCTTAATTGTTGTGATTACCTGGCTAAGTACTATCTCTTCGAAGTTGAACTCTCGTATTGGATTCAGCGAGATTCAGTTTCCATTTATTTGGGAGTCCTGAAACAATTTGTTTATAAGGAACCACATTTGTGGGTTAGGCTATGTAATGAGGTTCAAGGACCCATTTGTTGACAATGTCCACAACATAGATTACGGTTTTTTTTTATCTTTCACACATTGTTCATTCGGACTATGAATTTCTGAATTTCACATTTTTTGTTAGACATGGGTTAGTCCATAAACGTAAATGGAATAATTAAATCAAGCATTTTGGCCATTTTTCAACTTGTGTCGATCATATTTATCGCGAGGGAAAATAGAGTTGTTTGCTTAGCTGGTTTTGATGTTAAGAATGTTTGGGTACATTGGTGAACATCTCACCGTGGCTTGTTAGTTCTTATATTTTAAATGACTTCTGTAGTAGTCGTAGAGAGAGCTATCATTTCTGTTACTTCCTCATTTTCCATGTATTTTCTCTTTTGCTTCATAAAATTTGAGCTTGTTTTCCGGATTGAATTTTTGGGGTGACAACCTGGTTGGGATTTTCTGGCTCTTTTCGTGATTCAGGCCTCCAGCGTTTACGTAAAAAAAAATTCTCATGTGCTGTTTTGTTAGATTTCCTGGGTTCGCTTTCCTGAACATCACAGTTCATAGGTTCTTGTTCTAGTGTTTCTGTTTTGTTGATCTATATCTATATACCATGGCTTCAATGTACAATATCGTTCTTGTAGGTTCTAGTGGGTTAAGCCTTGTTGAATCCGATGTATCCCGTGACACGGTTAAAATAAACTTCGTAATTGTATGCATTATCTTTGTTTGTGTTATTACTTATTAGTTAATTTATTTGAGTTTGGCTGTGATTCTAATAATTGTAACTATCATCCATGTTTTCTTCATTGATTACTGTAGGTTGAAGCAAAGAAGCAAACATTTTCAAACTTAGATGAACTGCTAGTGAATTCTGACAAACCTGTATTGGTTGACTTCTATGCTACTTGGTAATTATCCATCCAGAGTTCTATATTTCTTTCCCATTTGTATTAGTTATGGAGTATGTTAAGAAGGATCATGTACGGAGATGTACTTGGTTCTCTATCTTATAGGCCTATATATGTATAGTCTGTTTTCTTTAATCATATATCAACATTGATCAAATTAGGAAAAATACTTTCTTAGTGAACTTTAAGGCCTGAAGAAGGTTGCAACGTATTAGCTGGTTAAGCTTTTCTGTAGATTGGAGTTCAACTTTTCCCATATATAGGAATGAGACATAATGTGTAGTGTAAAAAATCAAACTGAATATTTAATAAACCCAATCTCTGGAATGCAGGTGTGGTCCTTGCCAATTTATGGTTCCCATCTTGGATGAAGTTAGTACTAGACTGAAAGATACGATCCGGGTGGTGAAAATCGACACTGAGAAGTATCCAAGCATTGCTAATCAATACAGTATAGAGGCGTTGCCTACTTTTATCATATTCAAGGATGGGAAACCGTTTGCTCGCTTTGTAAGTCCCATTTCTTTTCTGTACATTACCATGCCCCAATTTTTTGTGAGCTGAAGAACTAGGGTGACCCTGAACCTAAGGGTTCCTCTTATAACATTTTAAAAACTCACAAGGTTGAAAACAATTTCAGAAATCATCTGATTACTTGTTAATTATAAAATCACTTGAGTAATTGGTTGAGTTAATTTATTTGTTTGTGAAAAAGTGGAACATTCTATTTTCAAGAAACATAAACTTAATAAGTAAAAGAAGCAGCTGATTACATAAGGTAGAAGCTTCCTTGGATTTCTCTTCCATCTGAGAAGAATTGATAGCAGCCGCAAACAAAAGAAACATTTTCAGTTTTTCCTTCATTATTAGAAGTACTGCTGGTTGGGCCTGTGAAGAAGAAAGTTTGTTTTAAATTCTCAGAGAATGCTTAAATTAATTAGAACAAAATAGCATTTTATAATACGTAAACTATGGCTTGTGGATTCAGTTTTGCCCATCAAGTATAATGAGAGAAAGGGTCTGTTTTACCTTTTTAAAAATAAATAACCACAAATTAAATTCCAAAAATGAATGAGATATTACAAGATAGCCAACATTAAAACCTTAATCTGTGTTTATTCTTCATTGTTTTGTATTATTATCACTCAAGCCTCTGAGGTCACTCATTCAACTACCTAACATTCACATGTTCATGGGCAGGTCTTGGTGTTCTAGAATTTCATATATGATCACTGAGTCTATTGAATTTTTAAATCTTTTTCTTTACGAGTGAAATATTTTTATCATTAGCATTTATATGTATGACATGCATAAATGTGACAGATATACATTCGAAGTTCAAACACACCCTGGGGAATTTCTAACCCACAATAATGTCATTGTTACTTACTCTATGTTTGTATGGAATTGTATGATCATACTAATCAAGGCATGTCGAAGTTGTCAAAGTTATTTTCATCCAACTCGTTAGTTAGTGTTGTTGATGATTATAGTTTTGATTATCATATACAGGAAGGTGCTCTGACTGCTGATCAACTGGTCGAACGCATAGAGAACACACTGAACGTGAAGAAATAGTTTTGGCCAAGGGAAGATCATTGGTGACTTTTTCTGTTATACATGACCACTGTTTGTAATTGTATCCAACATATGGGAGATAATAAATCGACGCTTTACATTTTAACTTTCTTTTCTTTCTTGTGAACGCTTTCAGAAATAAATAGCTTAAACTTTTAGGATGCCATGTTTTTTACATTGGAGTTTCGGAGAGAGGTTCATGGTGTGGAATAGATTCATTTTGAATCCACATATTTTGGTATATAGCATTAGTCAGCCTGCCTTTAGCAAGGATACAACTAAATTCAAATTCACTCAGCTTTATGTTTCTCTCTGTATTTTTTCAAATTACTTTAATTTAGCTGTTGATGTCAGAGATTAAACTAGAACATTTGTAACAATGGAATTCTTACATGAGAATAAACAGTGGTATATTTATATAGGTTTATACATGGTTTCAAAAATCCGGTTCCAGATTTAATAAAGGTACTTGACGGATTGATTATAACTGCTCATGACCATGGCGATTCATTGGTTTTGACTGAACTGAATAAGTTGACTTTTCGTCTTCAATTTTAGCTTGATTTATGGGCCGAATTAGGCCAATGAAAGTTATTTTCAAACTAATCACGTAATTTAATTCCATGGAATACTAAATTATAAGCGGTAGTTATAAACATGCATTTGAAAAAAAATTATATAATCCAATCAAAACTTTAAGTTTGCAGATATTAAGAACAGTAATGAAAACCGAACAATTTTTTATTTCGGTTCTTTCCATTTTAATGCAATTTTAATTTGTGAGAATTAAACCTGAACCACAATTGAACAATTATGTTAAAATTATAACCATGACCGAACAATTATTCACATCTTTTAATCTTTCATATATGATTTGACTCGGTTGAAATCATATTTGAAGAAGACAAATATAGCGGTGGCATTACGAAATGGGCCGGGCGGGTTATGGGCCGGGTCTTCATAGGCGCGGGGTGTTGAAGAAGAAACAAAGCCCTAGAAATTGGAGCATAAGGGATTGTGAGGAGCGATAAGGGTTTTTGCAGGAATGGCGAGTGAAGAAGAGAGCGCTGTGAAGGAGCCATTGGATCTCATCAGACTCAGTCTCGATGAGCGCATTTACGTCAAGCTTCGATCTGATCGCGAGCTCCGTGGCAAGCTCCATGTTCGTTTCTCACTCTCTTCGAATACTCCCATTTTATTTATTTATTCATGATAATGTCTCTGTACGCATGATTATAATTAGGGTTGTTTGTTTGATGTTAAGAAGTAAATAGAAATTTGCTGTAAGATGTGTAAGGTGGTGCCAAATCCGTTTGAGAGATTGTTGTTGAAGACGACAAGACAGTGTAATGATATAGCAAATCTTTGAATCTGAGGTAAAAAAGGGAGCGAGCAATGATTTTGTCTTTTAATTGAAAATTGACTCGAAATTAATGCGTGATTATTGGGTATGCAGGTAGATTACCAGTCTGTTAAGTCCAATTACCTTTGTTTATAGGAATAATTATATGTATCACAAATTTCTAAAGCTCCATTCGCTATTTTCAAGTAGTCATTGAGAAGAAGTTTTGGGGAGTTGTTGCGGGGGAGGAGGTACCATTTTGGAGGTTGTGCACTGTTTGATGAGTTTTCTGAGAAAAATGTTGTGTAGAGGTTGTCCTTCCATTGCAACGATAAAAGGAGAATGGTGGGATATTTCACAAGCCAATTGTTTTAACACTTGGGTAGACTAAAAAAACCTTTAGGACACGTGCCATATGTTGCCCTTAGTTTCTAGCTTTCTGTGTTTGTGAATAATGAAATGCCATAGTTCTTGGATGATCTGTAAATCATGATGTATCTGAATGTACGCATGACTTCTTGATATTTTGCTCTGGCTAAACATTCAAATGGTCAATACGAGTAGGGCTAGTGTTTTTGGTTTAATTTTGAATCACAAGTTTTTAACAATACTTGGATTGTTAGTAACAGCCCTTGTAACATCGGCAAGGCTTTCGTTAATAATTCATCTTTATCACAACTGCTCCCATATGGCCTAAACTTCTGGTTGCTGGCTCTTCATGTTATAAGTAACATGTCTCGAGTTCCCTTTTGTCAGTAAATTTAAGTGGTTAATTTATTACCGTTGACTATGTCTCTCTATAGTCTATTCAGTCAATATTTTCATAATTTTATGGAATTGCGTGTTGACGGCGAAAGTGTGGTCATATCAATGTCTACGCATCTGAATATTTTACTGAGCTGAATGGCTGATCAATATTTTTCACTGTTTTGGCTTCCAGGCCTATGATCAGCATTTGAACATGATTCTTGGAGATGTTGAAGAAATTGTTACTACAGTAGAGATCGATGATGAAACATATGAAGAGATCGTTCGGGTATGTTCACACGTTTTCATTTGTCTTTCCTTTTAACTTTAAGGATACATCGTTAGCATTTAGCTGCAGGTTGGAGGTATTATGCGGATAGTGCTAACTGCTCACTAGTTATGTAGTTTTACTTTTGTTAATTGATGCATCCATAATTTGTTTTGTCATTTTTTATTTGAATCTTAGTATGATATATGGTGAATTTGTGATACAACCCTAGAATTTGCAGAACACCCTGATCACTTGTAAGATCACAAAATGTCCCGCTTACACTTCTTTGTTGTTTGATCCTGCTTGTGGCATTTAGAAATTGATGTCCTGGCCCAAGTAACTAGAAATAATGAAGTCTTAGGATTTTTTTTCTTTCCAGCAAATAAAAAGATTTTGCGCACGAGCCATCACAATTGGAACAATAAGTGAATTTTCATCTTCTTATGATGGTAAAATTTTGGTAGTTAACTATGTAGTAGCTGTTTGACTGAGATGCGGGGTGCATGGTTTTAAACCGTAGCAAGGTGATAAGTGTGATGAAGTCAGGAAATGCTGTACTTTTCTTCTTATTATATTTGTTACTCATTGGTGCTGTTGAAGTTTGAGCAATGACTGACTATTTGTCGTATTTTTGTGGCATTTCAGACCACAAGACGCATGGTTCCATTTCTTTTTGTCAGAGGGGATGGTGTCATACTGGTATCTCCTCCCCTGAGAACTGCTTGATTTTGCGAAGCAGCTCACAAAGAGGAGAGACGTTTAATGTCTCGAGATGATGTGGTAAAATCAAAAGAATCGAAGATGAGAAGAAAACTATCTGCTCTGCTCTGTGATTCATATTTGGTGTAGCAAGACATTAATGTATTTGTATTAGCCCTTTGATACTTACAAAATGATGGAAACTTTTAAAATCTCCAGATTTAGCCCTAAAATTGTCGTTGATTAGTGAATTTTTAATTGAAAATTACTGCTTGCAGCTAAAACAGGATTTACCCTATGATTTGAGTAGAGATGAAACCAGCCTCCATCCTATTTATCATGTGTAGAAGTCACCGTGTTCTGACGCAGTATGCCAAACCAAAGGTGTATATGCTAAGCAGGCTGTATTTAAAAAATAAAAATACAAGTCGAAATTTTAATTCTTAATTATCAACTCTTAAACAAATGATGAGAGTTGACATAAATCTAAAAAATAAATATATCATCCAAAATTATTGAACTAAATCGTCCGTGGATCGATTAATTTTTATTTGGAAAAAGGACAATACACTATCATATAGACAGAGAACATAACAACTTGGAAAATGCTTCCGAGATTAAACTGATTTACCTAAACTAATTGATCAAGTGTTGTTGTCGGCGCGTGAACACGTGTCGGCGAGTAAGGTTGTTGTGTGTGTGCCCCATCAGACAGGCTGGTCTTCCACTTTGTTCTCGGAAGCATTTTCCAAGTTGTTATGTTCTCTTCTCTTCTCTTCTCTATCCATATAATTCTATTCTCTCTGTAAAGCCCCTTTTCCTCTTCCTCCCTAAAACCCTAATCCATTCCTGTTTTGCCCCTCACAGCTCTGGTAATTCCCACCTTCTTCTTCTTCTTCTTGATTGCATATACTCAGCTTTCTCTGATTTTTGCATTTACTCCATTCATTGTTTCTGCTGATACATGTTCACGGTCAATTTCTGTTGTTTGCTGATGCATTGATTTTCTTTAGTATTTTTGGTGGTTGCTTTCATGTTCATCTATTATTGTGCATGCACTCACAATTCAGGAAAATTCAGGAATTTGAATTGTAGCCACTAGTTATTGCAATTATGAATGAAGTTGGCAGATAAGTATTTTGGGTTGTAAAATTTGGAAGGTTTTGAACCTTAATCTGTTATTGGTGTTCTGGGCTTTGAATTCGAAGCTGTACCTACCTTATGGCTTATGCCACTTAATAGGAAACATAGATAAAAAGTGCAGAAATTACGGGGGATTGGAGGAGGGTTTATATCAACCTGGATGCAATTGTGGTTACACGAATGTTTGGAACCACAGAAATAAGCCTACCACTTATGCGTCCAGCAGATAGTCGAATTACTGATAACCCTTGTACTACACACAACCATCAATTTGCCATAAAATTCACATCAATTCCCTAGTCATGCATAAATAACAAGTCAAGAATTTGTATGCATGGCAGATAGTGATTTCTTAACCTCTGTATCCTATATTCACAATTAATTATAGGTGTCGCTCTCCTCCTTGATTATATAAGAGAAAAACATAAACAAAATAAATTTCAAAATTTAGCTTTGTGTTTGGACCAGAAATTTGTAGTTAGTACCTTTGTTGACCGACTCGATTAAAAGTTGAAGGCCAACTTACCTTTACATACCTTAACAGTACCTTTTTTGAGGCCGGAATCAGTACATATTGTGTTACTTACTCATATCATATGTAGCTAATATTCTAATAAAATGGAAGAGAACATGTTAACTATTATCTACTTGGTCATAATTGTGACCATACCTTTCACGAAATAGGACTCGCTAATTTTTATTAAAACGGTCTATTCCTTTGAAGGAGAACTATAAATGTTGCCATGGTAATTCAAAATTTATAAGAAAAAATTTTGAAGACCAAAATTTATAAATTAAAACTACTGGAATGGATTTTATACTTTCTTTTTCAATTCGTTCATGTAATCTGTGGTTACTTGGGTTCATAGTGTGTCTGAAGAGCTTCCTTCAAATGTTAATCATTACAAGACTTACATACTTCTACTAGTAATATGCAGAAAGCATCTCTTGAACTTTTATTTTGTTATTCTTTTTGAGAACCTGTGAAGTGGCACCAAAATTTTTCATTGAGATTAAACCGAAACTATTTCTCGCCATAAACCTTAACTTTTATCTCTTAGGCATTTGAAAGAGAACTGAGAACTTGATTACTTACCATTAGCTTTATTCTGTGCTTAGATATAAAGTTCATGTGCAAGCTCTCAAGTCTAACTGCCAAAAACTCTGTACAGGTCTGTGAATAATGCAACTGTACCATCATCCGTATTCTTTGGACAGCCAAAAGGTTAGGCTAGCTCTGGAAGAGAGAGGGATTGATTACACATCTTACCATGTGAATCCTATAACAGGCAAGAATATGGATTCGTCATTTTTCAGGATGAATCCTAGTGCAAAGCTGCCTGTTTTCAAGAATGGCTCCCACGTTATTTTTGACACTATCGAGATAATCCAGTATGTCTGATCCTTCAATCTCGTATCTCCCTTTTAAATGGAAACTATCATGCGAACTCCAAACTTCAAAATAGATGCCAAATGGCTATCATTTTGATTTTTAAGATTTCTTGTAGTAATTCCAGGCATGAAATTAATGTAAGGTGATTTGAACATCCTACATATTTTTTTTCATATTCCCTCGATCGCTGAATAAGTGCCATACTTCCCTAAAATGGGTTTCCCAAAAAAAGTGTCCTATTTCCAATTTGATTAGCTATGAGAATGTTCTAAAATAAGTGTCCAATATAGTACCTCTCCATAACTCTTCGTTATAACAACATGAGTAGTTGACAAATGAGAGTACACGAGGGATGAATACTAAATAGTGGAAAGTCAAACATTAAAATTCAAATGCTTAATATTGTGCAATAGTTGAATGAGGCTTATACTTTGGGATGAGGTAGGTACTAGTTTTTGTAAAAGTCGCATGTAAAGTAAGACTTTGTTGCCCTCTATAGGATTATTTAACTAATGAAGAGACATTTATTTTCATTAATCTTTCTTTCCCATGTATAAGCGAAAATCTGCGACACAAGAAGTTTTATTTTCTTTTAAATTTGCAGGTATATCGAAAGAATTGCAGTTGTGTCAGCTGGTTCCGATAACATCACCATGTCTAGTAATGTAGAAGTCGTCCAGTGGATGCAGAAGATACAAGGTTGGAACCCCAAGTTCTTCACCCTCGCCCACATCCCTGAGAAACACCGCAGCTTTGTTTCCAAGTTCATCAGGCAGGTGGTCATCGCGCGCATGGCAGAGTCTCCCGACATGGCAAGCGCATACCACCTCAGGCTGAAAGACATCTACGAGACGGAAGACAGGCTGAAGAACGAAGACGTTGTGAAATGGAGCGAAGAACATCTGGTCAGACTCCTCAACGACGTTGAAGCAAAGCTGAACGGATCGGCCTACCTGGCAGGGGAAGAGTTCTCGATGGCAGATGTTATGCTGGTTCCGGTGCTGGCACGTTTGGCGCTCCTGGATCAACTAGACGAGCATATAAACACAAGGCCGAGCATTGGCAAGTACTGGGTTTTGGTCCAGCAGAGGCCAAGTTATAAGAATGTTGTCGGGAAACACTTCCGCGGGTGGAGGAAGTACAGAACATTGATCAAAACATGGTTATTTCTTCACATTAGAAGCGCGCTGAAGAGGTATTGATGAAGTATTCGTTTCATGTTTATTCGTCGGTCCAGTAAATGTTTTTATTATTATTGGATGCGCACATTTGCTGTATTTTTACACTATTCGGGTTTGTATAATATGGGATCATAAGGATCCAAGTGTATATTGCATTTTTCTTAGATTGCTGTAAATAGAATTTGTTGTTGGATAAACTGAAGTGAATAATAACATAAGTTGTCTTTGTATTTATCCAATTCCATCTCTAATTGAATTCTAAACTGTTTCGATTTAATCTCAGTTCATGTTCCTTTGATTGTTAAATGGATGTATCCAGAAATTAATTAAAAAGAAACCTTAAAGAAAACATGACTTTACATTTCAATGTGTTATTAATTGGAAGATTTTGTGCAAGTTTTGGTGTAACTTTCTGATAAGAAGGTGATTATATCCTGAAATTATTTACCACTTGGAGAATTATAGCTGTCTATTGTTCCCCAAACTGTTATTTATTCATAAAAAGAAGATTAAAGGAAAAATACTAAAAGTCAAGAAATATGGGTTATTTATATGCACTTAGCCTCAGATATTAAGATGTTTTAGTTTAACATATCTCAGAGTGTGGCCCTTATTTAGTAATGCAAAATCATTAAATTAGGGAAATTTTATATCAATATGGGGGAATTCAAAAGGTGGAGCAAATTTTGACGATTAGGAGAACAAATACAAATCTCTCTAAAAAGGCGAAAGGATATATTTATAAATAAATAAAAAACAGATTTCAGAGGAAGCTTTGATCTTGCATTTTTCTTGTCGAAAATTGAGATATTACTGCACCTGTATACAACAGCAAAAAAGCAAACAGAGAAGGAGTAGCAAATTGAAGCATTGTTACAGAAACAATTTACTCATACTCATTAGCATTTGGTACTAAAGAAAAATTTGCAATGATCAATATACAGGAAAAAATGGGGAGCAAACAAAAACAAACATGACAGTATACACCGGAAAAGACAATGTGTTCCATATATATGTGTAGGGGTGAAAGGTATGGTATGCATATAATAGTATCATTCCATGAGTGGAGTCGTCTCATCGGTTGAGACGGGGGATGAAGAAGATGACGAAGAGTTTAAGTAGAAGCCAATCACGATCCCTATGAGTGCCACTATGAGTGCAAATGTGAGGGAGAAACCTCCTCCCTTCTGTCTTCGCCTCTTCAGCATATTCTGCACGAACGAGCGTTTTTTTCTTTTCATTAAAAAATATCTCATTGCATTGTGATTAATGCTGAACTGCAAGCAACGGGCTTACCAGTTCTTGCTGCAGTTGCTGTGTTTGTCGACAAGCTGCATCTTTTTCCTCCTTGAGGCGTTGCAAAGTCTGCATCCAGTAAAATGAAAACAATTTCATACACAGACCAAATCAACCATTACTCGGCCCCAATGAGTTTATGCTTCACTCACTGCAAAACAATCCTTTCTTTAAAAGTGAAGTTGCCTAATTAATTTCGGGTGTTCTAGCAACTCATTGAAAGAATGAAAAATAAAGCCCGTAAAGGTCATTGTTTTGGTATGAAGTTTGTCATATAGTGAGAGCAACAAATTCTTCTCCACTGAGCTAGTTAAACAGAAGTTGGTATTGATTTCTAAGGGAAAATTACCGAGTTCACTACAAAATACTTACAGAGTTGGCATCAGCACCATCCGAAGTTTTGTTAGGATCTGGACGGACATACACAACCTTGAGCTTGCTTTCCTCAATTAATTTTCCGCTTTCTTTATTGAACTGGACACACAATTAGTACCATAAACCAACAGTTCACTGATAAATTCTGAAAACCAAACTACTGAAATATTCAAGATTTGTCAGTCAACAAGCGAATATTCTTACAGTTTCTGCTGGAAGCTCATCGACATCAGAATGAGGAGGAACTGCCGTACACTGTAGGAGAAATTTATCTTTGCATTGCATGTCCGGAGGATAATCATGCTGGGCTTGTAGAGTGACTATCCACCGCGCAACAGCAAGTAGAAAACAATCACACTTCTTACCAATACCATGACTAACAAAAAGCTTTAAACAAAAGGAGACTGATAGCGTAAATTTTAAATCGGGCTAAATATATCATGTCAGGTTCCACAACTAAAAGGTCAACCTTGTTAGTTGAGTGTGACTCTACCCTTTATAAATTCCTCTTTTTCTTCATATATTTCGACTTGGATTTATATATATCATCAGATAAGATCATGCTCATAAGGGTAATAAAACCCTGAAATTGAAATTATCCAAATTGTAACATAACATATCAATACACGGCACACACTGGTTTTACAAGTAAAAACATGTTATAGCTTGCAGCTTATCATGTAAAATGAGTACAACAGAATGTCACCTCTTATGACAGACGAGTCCCAAGGCTGTATCACTCCCGTGTTTGGCCGCACAAAGTACTTTTTAGGCGATGTAGTTTTAACCTACCGAAAACGAAACAAAAAAACATCTCAACTCGAAAAAAGAACATAACCGAACCTCCAAAATGCACAAGAAAACGCATAACCATCGAAAAAAGCAGAACTGCGGGCAGTAAGTACCTTGAAAGCAACATGCTTCTCAGTGTTGTTCACAAGCTTGAGATCACAGTAACTCTGCTTTCCCAGCTCAACTGGTCACAGAATTTCACAATCATAATCATAATGCACACAAAATGCTTTGAACATAACACAACCAGAGAAACCCAATAGGGGATTCACATATTTTCAATCTAAGATCTCTTGTATCAAAATTGCATTATAATTACAATCCATTTTCAAATTACACACGAATCAGGTTCTTCGGAAAAATCATAAATTCATGAAACTGAAGGATCCAATAAATTCCAATTCAAAACACGAAACCCTAGATTGAGAGTAGAGAGCCGGTACCGATGAACTTGAGCTCGTCGGGGTGGACGGAGAGGAGGTGGGAGGAGGCAGCAGAAGAAGCCATGACGAGAGGTCCCACCAGATCGGGATCGATCGATCAGAGACTGGTTCGATTGGGAATTGGCAACTTCAAAATGCTGAAGAAGAAGAAGAAGAAGAAGAAGAAGGTACTGAGAGCGTGGCTTTGAATGGAGCCGGAGGGTCCAAAATCAATGGGTGGATCGGAGAGATTTGGGGATGGGTGTCCGAATTGAGCATCGTCGTCGGAGAGAAACGAGCTCTACGGTTTATGCGCGCTCTCCGGGAAGAGTGGGGGTGACTCCATGTGGGGCCCGCCACCGCCTCCCACTTTCTCGTCCTCCTTCGCCCGCCCGGCCCGTCCGGTTTGGTCCGAGTCGGTAAATAATAAGCATGATTATACCTAAATAATTTATTTGGTTCGGTAGGTACCCGACTTTGATAAAATTGTCACCGTTACTTATTTAATCATGTTCCGTTAATTTTTTTTATCGAAAAGACTAAAATGTCTTTCACTATCATCAAGGGCGGATCTACGGGAGGGACAAGCGGGGACAGCCACCCCCCTTAGCCGGA
>JAYMTP010004309.1:0-15174 GCA_036897365.1 Geranium brycei
TTAATGATGAGCAGAGTAATCTCGAGGAAGTGAATGATGAAGATGAAGAATTTCCCAGCAATACAGGTGACAGGCAGGAGGGTGATCTGAAATTTCAGATGTCGGGAATGATGTCAGTGACAAAGTAGAAGACAATGTTCCTGATCAAGGTGGTTTCCCATCGAACCCAAAAATGTGCAGGAAGCCATTGATGATGAATATTGGGTCAGTGCTATGCAAGAAGAACTTGGTCAGTTTGAAAGAAATGCAGTTTGGGAGCTAGTCCCCAAACCTGACATAAAAATTAAAGTATGTTCGTCTTATGATCAATAAAAATTAAAGTATTATTTTGAATTTGATTGTATCTTGCAGTTTACGTGTTTCTACTATACATACATGTTCGTCTGAATCTCAATATACGCGTATAGACTAACCCCACATCTAAGGATAATGGCTATTTGTAGAAGTGTGCATAGTTCACTACTCTGCCCACCCATCCACTCGCATGGACTGCAACTTATTTGGGCCTCACGCGTGGATTGCGGATTGGGCCGCAGATGAAAAATCCCAGGCCCGCACAAAATTGGGCGGACTACGAATTTGTAATATTTAATTTAGGGGGGGGTACAAATGTTGCATTTAGGTTATGAGTCATGTTATATAATTTTGAGCTTTTTATATATGGATTCAAGTTACAGTTCTAATTTGGTTTAATTTTTTTTGGATTTTCATGTTTTAAATTAGGATTCTTTCATTTTGGGATCAAATTTGGGGATTCAGCCGTTCAAGTACGAGTTTTGAGACGGTGTTCAATTTTAGGGTTTTAAATTTTGGAGCTTGAAGCTCATATTGTTTAGTAGTTTATGAGTTTGTCAAGTACATGGCTAATATGTTTTCATCAAGAAGTGCAGAATCGATAAAATTGTTTAAGGCTTGAAGTTATTACCATACTTGGAAGTTTAAGATATGAAATTGATGAAATCACTACTTTTTAATCTAAAATTGAAGAGGCTTAACTGTTTTTTTAAGTTGATTTTTTTGTATTATTGGTATTACCCATTGTATTGGACTTGTAATTTTTAGTGATTGAAATGTAGATTAAAAAAATAATTGGGCTTTAATTTGTTATTTGAACATATTTGTCCGTATGGTTTCTGCGGTTATTCAACCAAACCGCCCGCAAACCAACGCGGGTGAAATCATCTAAACATTTCAACCAGTGTGTTATGACCCGACAGATCACATTTGGATGCTTGGGATCGTGTGGCGTTTAGGATGGGCGGAGATCTTGGTCGACGCATTCGAGACAAGTCTTTCCCAACTTTTGTAGGAATCAAGATGGATGAGTTGAGTTGGATAGATTCAGGGTTTGTACTTATATCGATTAAGCAAACACGCACGAAGATAACAAGACGAAGAGATATATATGGCGTTGAAGCGCGACCGGCCACCCTAACAGTTATGGGGTGGTCGGGATCTTTTTATTTGTCGAGAAATCCTTCCGGCGTTGTGATCATCGGTGATCCGGCGAACCTAGTAAATGTGAACGATTAAAGGAAAACTTACCCGTATGAAAGCTAGGTTTTATAATGCTTTACATTCCATATTTATACTACTTTACAAGGAACTCCCTATTTACAATTCTAGTGCAAAAAGGAAAGGAGACACTAAACCTTAACTTGGAGGCAAGGCGGCGAGGTGGCGCGACTTGTGCATCAAGAAAGGAAGGAGGTCGCACCTCCCTAGGATTTTAGAGCGACTAGGCTCCACTACGCCTAGGGTTCAGTGTGGGCTGTCTAGGTTCGCTAACGGGCTTGTCAATTTGGGCCAGTTAGGCTTGTCTCATAGTCGCTTCCTTTAATAGCTAATGTTCTTCTCTTCCTTGCGTTGAATTGTACGCGGGAAAGGACTCCTTGCGTAGAAGTCAAGGCTGATGTGGCATTGCTTGGGCTGCAAGGGGAGTCGCGCCTCTTATTGGGATTGCGGCCATGGCGGGCCGGAGTTGTCCGTCCGGCCCGTTTGTGGCCAGTACGACCTACAGGGTTGTTACGGGGTTCAGAACGCCTCGTAGGAACCCTCAGGTGGGGTCGAGGCTGGGTCTTGACATCCTCGTGGTGTCTCCAGTCTTCGAAATGCTTCATAGGAACTCTCATAGGAGCAGTGTCTTGGTCGCCGGTCTTCGGGATACTTCGCAACACTCTCGTCGGGAGCCGAGGCTTTGACAGTTTGGGGACGCCCGTCTTTAGGTGAGGTGCGTCGTAGGAACTCCTAGGTAGAGACGAGGCGCAGTCGGTCGAAACATCATGCTCTAAATGGTCCGGTCTGGTTGGCAGCACATCAGTGTTCTCTAATGTGACTGCGCCAGCGGGCATAGACGAGGAGGGTCCTAGAGAAGCTTGGTTCCTGTCAAAGTACACGAACTCCTCTGATGGAGGCTTATTGGCCTCGTGATCCTCAGCTGCTCCATGGTAGCCGGACGGTCCTGACGTCGGAGGTCGGGAATGGGGTGATGAGGGAATATTGTCTGAAGGTGAAGAAGAAGAATGTGAGTGCGTATGTCCAGCGGGGCGTACATCAGAAGGTTTCCTGGTGAAAATGGGGGTCAAGCGCGAACATGAGGTCGGGTAGAATTAGAAATGGGAGGGTATGTGATGATCAATGAATCCACCAAGACCTTCTCGCCATTCATGTACCTCTGCTCGCCATATAAGGCCGCCAAAGACTTCATGCAGGTTACATGCAAGATGAGTCACGAGCGGTCCGCAGTGAATCTCTATGAATTTGTCAAGTTTTGTAAACTCTCAGAAGGTGCGAAAAATGACTTGTTCCCAAGGGGCGTGAGATTGCTGTAAGAAAGTGAACATCAAATGCATTTCCTTGACGTTAACGTTTAAGGTTACGCCGCCGAAGAGTGAATAGGTAAGACATCGTGCCATATATCTAAGTTTGGGTGGCAACTCCTGGGCTTTTCTTTCCGTATTAGTAGATTTTTTGCCAATGATGAGCGGCCAGTAAGAGCATCTCGTGTCGCTAGCGACTGAAACTCCCTACGGGGCGCGTCTTGTTCATCCAAAAATGGGCAGAAGATCATCCTCATCGAGTGTGTACGTTTGGCCGTAGAGTCGAAAGACCACCTTCCTAACATTCTTTTCTATCTGGACCTTCGTGAGGGTCGATAAGAATTCGAGGGTCAGGGTTCTGTATGATGGTTGATACTAGTCAATGTAGTCTATCCAACCCATACATGTAGTTTCTTCGCCCACTATTCTTCCCAACCGTATGTAGCCAGGACAGATGAATCACCCATAACCCTTGTACATCGACATCTTCTCTAACCTCCCCTACCTGGTTTTCTCCCTATGACTCAAATGCCTTAAGGATGTATGGTTAGGGGTACATAACTCTCATGTCTGCTGCTGCAGGTAATACCCCTTGATGTCGGGGTTCTTCTTGATCTACTTCGCCCGGTTGGAATCATAACTCATGTCCAAGCTGGACTCTCGTGGTGGGGGTCATTCCAATACTTGCTCCGGTTCTTCCCGAACCGACCTACAAGCGTATCGCCGGGTTCTCATGCTCTCCCAAGTTTGGTTTTTTCCTACCAAATTCAAATGACAGTATGTATTGTGTAAGATTCATGGGCCAAATCTGAGCCCAAAACATTTCTTGTCTGGCTTTCTGACAAAAGAGAAGATAAATATCAACATTTTCTCGACTGGCAATTTCACTTTCTGGCCAAACAAACACATTTTTTTATTGTAAAAACCAGTCCACGTATCAGGAAAATCGTCGAAACCATTGACCCATGTAGTATTTACTACACCAGAGACGAAATCTGTAAAAAAAAGTATTTTTGGTGCAATTTTTCAAGTCATCCAACAGCAATTACAGATACATAGCCCAGAGTATAAAATCCGGAAAAATCCCAATTCCTCGAAAGAGAAAATCGAATTTTTGCCCTCATTCATTGATACCCATTGGGAAAAAAATCTCATCCCTTTTGATTTTCTGAGTCCCACCTGAGAATTTTACTGTTGGTTTGCTGACTATCTCTGCTTCTTTTCACCAATCAATCTAATTTCGGGCATTTGCGTTTCTTCGTGAGCTAATTTAGCTTCAGCTTCAGTAAGAGTTCATGGGCCGGTCTCGTGGGAACTTCCACTCTGCTGATGAGGACCCAACCCAGAGGTTCGAATTTCACTCCCTTTGAAATTTCATCAACTTTAGAGCTTATGGGTCACATTTGAGCTTTGCATTGCCAGAAATTTGATGGGTTTTGATTAATGTGTTTTTGGGTCATGAATTTTGTGTTACTTAGTTAGGAGTAGTTTAGCTGGGTGTAGTGTGGCTGGTTCTTCTCATTCAACAAGAATCAAGGAATTTGAAATTGCTTGTGGTGCAGCTGGAGTGAATGGATCAAGTTGGGATTTTGATTTTTTTAAATCTGAAATTTGGTTGTAGTTCAACTTATTTTAGTTCTGTTAGTATGATAGAGGTCTAATGTAGTTTGATCACTTAGGGGATGATGTTTTCACATGAAATTTGGAAACAATTTTTATGCCTTTTGGATATGATTGTACCTGTGGGATTGGTTTTTGTGTATTTTCCAATTCACAATTCCTTAAGAGTTAAAATAATCTGAATTTCCATGTTTTGTCATGTAGATCGAGGAGAAAGAAGAATGCTTCCACCGGAGAAAATGTAGACTCTTCATTGGCAGGTGCTCTTCCTTGAATTGGATTCTAGACTAGGATTATTTATATTAGCATGTTTTATATATTTGATTATTCAATTTTATTGTTCCTTATGAATTAGGCCAAGTAACAACTGAAGGGAAAAGGGCTTTGTACCATTGCAATTATTGCAACAAAGACATTTCTGGCAAGATCCGCATCAAGTGTGCTGTATGCCCTGATTTTGACCTCTGTGTGGAGTGTTTTTCTGTTGGAGCAGAGGTCACGCCACACAAGTGCAATCACCCTTATAGGGTTATGGTCAGTAACTTAGTTATAATGACAATAGAAGTAGTTCCATTCAGCATACAATCCTCTTCTATTTGTAATGATAATGATTTTTCAGTGCTTCGTGCTTTGAATTTATCATTTTGATTGAACAGGATAACTTGTCTTTCCCTCTTATTTGCCCTGACTGGAACGCTGAAGATGAGAATTTGCTCCTAGAGGTGATTTACTATTTATAATATATTCAAAGAATATTACTATTCATCCTTCATTTTCTCAGCAGTGGAACATCTTGTGTGTTTAGGGGATTGAAATGTATGGCTTCTGGAATTGGGCGGAAGTTGCAGAACATGTGGGGACAAAGAGTAAAGAACAGTGTATTGAACATTATCAGACCGTGTACATGCAGTCCCCCAACTTCCCTCTTCCGGTATGCTATTTTGCGCAAATAAGTTCATTTTCCGATTACGTATGTTGTAGAAGCAACTAAGTTTTGGACACACTGTTTTATAGGACATGTCACATGTTGCTGGGAAAAATAGGAAAGAGCTTCTTACTATGGCTAAAGAGCATGGGGAAGACAAGAGAGGTTTGGGATATTAATCACTACTAGTAATCTGTTATTTTTATTTTTTATTTGTTTGCATTTTCCAATATGGTGACGGTATTTCTTGTTGTTTCAGGGCTTACTGCACATCTTACTTTGAAGGAAGAGTCTCCATTTTCTCCTTCAAGAGTCAAGTAGGGCTGTTGATCCGTCTACTCTTATAGCTTATCTTCTACACCTTATGGCTTATACTAACCTTTTTTTCATATTCATACGCAGACTTGAAGATTTACCGAAAGGCGGTCCTGGTCGGTTGCCATCTTCAAATCCAGGTGAAAAAAAGTATTTTTTATTTTGGCTTGCTGGCTACGGTACATTATTTTACGTCTATGACCCTAGATTCTCTGCCGTGTTTCTCTATACTTCAGAAGCAGATTCTGGGGTCCATTCTAGTAGCACAACTACAGCAGCTACAGCTGCTGTTAAGAAGGCATCCAACATGGCCCAGGTTAAAGATGGTCCTGGTGTCATTAAAGTGGAAGGTTTGTTATATAATGTTCTTTGTACATTGCAAGTGGCTGCTGATGCAAGTCAATTCCTTACAAAAATAAGAATGTTCCAATAAGAAAATATTTTCGTTTCTCTTTTATATTGGATTTCACTTGTGTTGATTCTTATCATTATTCTAAATGGAGGTATAATTAGTCAATCGTCTAATTTTCCAGTTATAGAGTTATGTGCGAAATTATTATATCATTATGTAAATTGTTAGATAACTAAATGATTGGTGTCATCCTGTGTCGGTTACCTCCTAGCATCAATCTATCTATCCATTTCCCTGGTAGTAATAGCAGTATTATTTGTTGCAATGGCATTACAATTACTGGCTCATGGAGGGAGCTATTATCTAGTAAAGTTATAATAGTGTGATTGACCATTTGTGTACAAATTTCTATTTGTATGCAGATGTTCACGTGGGAAAAGGGAAGAAATCAAGTACTTCAGGAAATGATGGCCCGTCTTTGGTCGAAATGAGTGGTTTCAATGCAAAAAGACAGGACTTTGACCCTGAGTACGATAATGATGCTGAGCAGTTGCTGTCAGAGATGGACTTCAAGGACACCGATTCCGAGGATGTGCGAGAGCTGAAGTTGCGAGTGTTACGCGTCTATGCAAATAGGTAAGAGTAATTATGAACGTTATATTTATTCAGGTATTTTAGGATTTTTAAGCCTAAATAATGACAGAAACAACAGTACTTGAGTTATCAGCATGCTAATTGATAATGGCCATGGGATGACAACTTAATCTGTAAAATTTGCCATGTCATTGTTTTGTTGATAATATTTTTGGAAGGTTCTGTTTAGACCATGCTACCTGCTTTGTATCTGATTATTTCTTGTTATAATACACATCTGTGATAGTAATATTATATTAATAGTAGGAGAAAATTGTAAAGGATTTTCTATGATATCTGTTGACACTCTTCTCTGTGGTAGGCTGGATGAGAGGAAGCGCAGGAAGGATTTCATTTTGGAAAGGAATCTGCTGTACCCAAGTCCTTTTGAGAAGGATTTGTCCCCCGAGGAGAGGGCTATGTGCCGGCGTTACGATGTGTTTATGCGCTTCCATTCCAAGGAAGAGCATGAAGAGTTCCTTCAGACCGTGATTTCAGAGCATCGAACCCTGAAAAGAATCCAAGAACTGAAGGTAAATTATACTTGCAACAAACTCTTATATAGTTCGATCTTCTTTCCATATTTATGGCTCATAATTACCCCAAGGTATATTTGTTAGCTTCTTTTTATGTTTCTGCTGTCAAAAGATTGGTCGTGCATATGATCAAATTAAATCATGTCTTATCGTGGTATGTTTTATATCATACAGGAAGCCCGAGCAGCTGGATTCCGAACATCAGCTGAGGCTGATAGATATTTTGAGACAAAAAGGAGAAGAGAAGCTGAAGATAATGCTTGTAGACCAAAAGAAAGCGCTCAAGGTGGTCCAAACAGTCAAATGGGGTCAAACGCATTCGTGGATTCAAATTCAAGACATGTGAATGAATTGGCTGGATTGCCAGGCGCAGAATTACTCTCTGAAACTGTAAGGACACATCTCCTAGTTTCTGGTTATCTGCACTGTACCTTAATAACGATGTCTTTGAATTTGTTGCAGGAGAAGCGCCTTTGCCACGAAATGAGGCTACCTCCAGCGCATTATTTGAAAATACAGGAGGTCATTTCGATAGAGATCTTCAAAGGCGCTGTGACTAGGAAATCCGACGCGCATCACTTGTTCACGATGGAGCCTAGCAAAATCGATAAAGTATACGACATGCTCGTGAAGAAGGGAATCGCGCAGCCTTGACACCATCTCAATAGGGTTAGGCTTATTTTTTTTTCATTTCCGCTGTCCTTTGTATCGACTATATTCTTAATAAATGAGAGAAATGTTTATTGCTAGTTCCTGAATAAGTACAAGTATGTCTATGAGCAGCAAGAGACGGATGAGACGGAAAGAGGGTAAGGGAAAGTAGTGGCGTACTCGAAAGAGAGGATCTGACCCGGGGAAAGAGGCTCCCCGTCGTTGACAAGGCAGTCATCATAGTCCAATCGTTTGAAGATTCTTGGATTGACCATCCTGGCGGCGCCGAACCAGCGGCAGCTGACATGAATGTCGGAGATGGAGCAACCTGATGTGTTCTCGTTCATTATATCGGCAGTGTATGTTGGAATTCCGTTGGGGAGCGGGGGCGTTGCTTCTTGGGAGATTGCTATGTCCTCCTGGGAGCAGCCCGCTCCAATCCTGTTCTTGTCATGGCCATCATAATCTGGCTGCAGAATTTTCCTGCTTCCATGATCAAATGTTTCAGCCACCACTGCACATTTACGAGGAAAGATCATTTTTGACTCGTAGCATTCATTTGACAGTGCAAATAAATGAGAATTGAATATCATGCTGGTTTAAGTTTACAGAATGACAAAGATAGCATAAAAACAGCTGAGAGCTTGTGGTTGTTTCTGATAGCTCTGAGCCTTTTCATCATTTGGGATTCAAGAACTCAGCAAGAAAATGAAGAACCGAACAAGAGACAGCAGTTCAAGTGTGTGTGTGTAGAGAGAGACTGAGTTACTTGAATGCTTGAATTCAGTGATAGGCTCCATGTTCTCGAATATGGCACCTTTGTTAAGGAAGAAAGAAGGAAATAGCGGCCAAAAGGCAGAGAGGGATGGGTTGGGGTTGGGCTGTAAGGAAGCGCATGCATGCAATTGCAGCACATATTATCATTGGGCTCTTATTTATTGCCCTATCCATCTCTTTCCAGGTTAATGCTGTGTTTACTCTTCACGAGTTAGAGGGAAATTGTAGCAAATGTAATGCTAGAGTGGAGTATATACTCTTCTTCACTCACTACTATTACATATTTGTGATTCTTTCTCGTCTAGAACTGTTTGGAATTTGTTGTAATAAATTGAATCGATGATATGAGTTCTAATGTGACGAGGAATAATAGCCTTACTAGTATTTTAATTACTATATTAGTTTTGGATTAGAGTTGGGATTAGTTTGAGATTAGTCTTTGTAGCTGAATTAGGTTATTTTAGGGTTCAAACATGTTAAAAACACCCGCGGGTTCCATGGAATAAGATACTGAGTATTTTGGGTTAAAAAGTTATCTTAGAGATCGGTGTTCTCTCAAACGAAACCAGAGATCTCTCGAACGAAACTAGAGATCGGTGTTCGGATCTCTGGTTGGAGCCTCATTTGAGTTCGGATTCAAGGTTCCAGATGCCAGTTCACTACCCAAGGTACAAGAAGCAGGAGTGGGAGAAGATGGAGGAGTGCAAGATTGACATGCTGCTGGGACAATATGCCATGTGCTTCCATATTGGCACTCTCCACCAGAAGAGGGTTTTTGCCATGTTTAAAGATATCATATACAACATTGACTGAGATAAAATAAAACAAACAGCTCATAAGTTTATGTGACTAAACAATATGGGAAAGTCCTTATATCTCAAGGCTAATTAACTTGTACAAGTATTTACATAGTCGTCTTGACTTGAATTCCTCTTGACGAAATTCGAACTCACCATTTCTCTGCAACAACAAATGTAAGGTTGAAATTGTTGGAGTGTCTTATTTGGAACATAATAGATAGGAGTTAAAGATGCAGATATTGTGGTAAAAGCGAGAGAGCATGCTTCACAATCCACAGCATTTTCCCTTGTTTTACGTTTGATGCTTTCTAAGAACATCCTCTTTCAAGAGGACAGTTGACTGGCTTTGGAGTCCTCAACTCATATTAATTATTTACAAATTACAAATTTGCACTCCAAAAGGTTATTTCCGTAAATTCAAGAACCATCCTTTCAACTATAACAATCAGAGAACTCATATATATATAAGACAGTTCTGGACTTCAGCTGATCAAATCAGAGACTCAACAAAGCTGATACATAACCATTCCATCATATCTTGAGAGCTAACATGGAGAAGAATGAGTCCTCCCAATTCTTGAAGAGAGAGTTGTGGTTGCTTGCTTCGGTTTCTCTCTTCTCTCTGCTTCTTTGCTACTCCTTAGGCTTCTTCTACTTTGAGCCTGTTTCTTTCCATGTCTACCTCTCCACATTCGCCTTCTCGTTCCTCACCCGCACTATCGACAGGAAGTATATGTTCCTCGTCTGCAACGGGATCCTTGTTTTTCTTGCAAGAAGCTCCACTTCTATTAGCAGCTCATCTCCACCTTTATCTGGTCTCAGTGGCAAATCTTCAGAAACTGCAGATCAGATCAAGACATCAGTGGATGATGATTTTGTTGCAGAAGATCAAGAACAGCATGAAGAAGAAGAAGAAGTGGTGGAAACTGAAGTGGAGGAAGGAGGAGATCTGTCTTTGTATGCTGAGAATGAGGAAGGAAAAAATGCTGAAGATTTTATTAAAGGGGATGAAAATTCTTGCGCAGAGACAAAAGTAATGGATGCGACAGAAGAGGAGGAGTTGAGTACAGATGAGCTGAACAAGAAGTTCGAAGAGTTCATCAGGAAAATGAAGGAAGAAATCAGGATTGAAGCGCAGCAGCAACTAGTTGCTGTATAACAGTAGCAATGTACATTTTTAATATGAAATAAGAGATTAATGTGATGTTTTCAAGTTTCCTGTTGATTTCTATTAATGTTGTTCAGCTTAAATTTAAGTTCAGACCCCAAAATTACCATAAGCGTTCTCTTTTGTTTGGCAAAACTGGAATGGATTCAGGAACCATTTGGTCTTCAAGTCCAACAGTCAAACCAAGATTACCTGTCAAAGCAAAGCACCCAATGTTTTTAATTAATTTCCAAGTTTGGTGGAAAATACTAGAAAGTACTTGTAATTGTGTCGACGTATCGAAATTGGACAAGTCATTTGGCAATTGGCATGAATGACATAATATTATATTCTCCGATCATGGATGCCTAATTCAGAGTATATTTGCTTTTTAACTCTGTGGATACAGAAAACAGAGAAAAGAAAGATCACAAATACAGTATCATTGTGACCATGAGAACCTCATTCTTCTCCCATAAAGCTAAGGTGCTATAAAAAACAAATCTTAATTTGTATAGTTCATTATCAGTAAAGCAATTTCATTATTTGAGCCAAAGAGAAATCCAATGATTGTTTTGGATGGAGAACTGAAACAAGGAAATGAAAGGAGCACATGTAATAAGCTTTTAAGCATTTAGTCTCCTTCAATAGATGAATTGATATCTAGAAGAGGAACAATTCAGAATAGTTAGCAATGATCTGTTCTTCACCAAAATAAATGATAGCATATTCTATTCCACACAATTCAGACCATAAACTCAACTAATCACATCCTATAAGATCCTTATCAGACTAATAAACAAGGAGCTGAATCCCGATTAGTACAAACTTTCCACACACTTCCATGTCACTTCACAAAAGCGTGTAAGTGTTCCTATCAGTAATTAATCGCGTGTTATCAGAAAAAGAACTAGATAAACATATACAATCCAAGGTAAAGCAATTTGAGCTTCGATCTCCCCTCTCCTCCACAAATACAGATGAGGGTCCACATCAGATGCTCAAGACAACAAAAACTGGTTAAACACAATAATCAACCCTTTGCATGCCAAAAATATCAATTGCAAGGAACAATTGAAAAGGACCTATGAATTGGCCCCATAGGCTGAGGTATTGATAAGTGCCTCTTTGACATTACATATCATACAGTGTGGAAACCGACATTTGTATGAGGTTATTGGATTCATGTGGCCACAAGCATGGAGCTTTAAAGATCATTTAATATTATTTTCCACAAACATCATGGACAGTGCTCAACTTCTTCCACAGCACTGGACCCTCATATTGAAATAGAATACAAATCAATCATGTCAAATGCATACCTGCAACAGCACAAGGCTTGCAAGAGGAGAAATCTAGAAGGACCCTTATTGATGAACAGTGTAGCGCAACTTGCAAGAGAAGGGAAATTCCACCTGTCGGCAAGACGAGAAAGGACAATGACACTTACTGTCAATAATTCTTGAATGCAATATTTTAGCATTCCAACAAAAAAAAGACTTATTTTTCCTTATATTAGTAAACCTCTGCACTATGTCCTTTGGCCACGAGGATATGGAGACCAAATGCTCCAACTGGTGGCTCTTTACATCAAAAGGAGGTTCAAAATGATTCGAGATCGATGAAGCATAACCCGAAAATGAATCCCCCAATAAATACTTATAATATCAGTCATTGTTGCACACATTGCAGATGCAAGCGTAACGATTATATGAAGGCGTAGCGATTATATATGAACAGAAATAATATAACTTTACATTAGAAATAATATTGATGTATTGAATCGATGACTTAGTTACAATAAGAGTAGAGCACTTTATACAGGGACTACACATTATCAAATAGGAAAACCTAGTTATAGTAGAAAACATGCTTGAATATGCCTAAACTAGATTGCTAGAATGTGAAATAGAATAAAGCAACCCTCAGCTGAAGAACAAATGAAGCAATTGCAGTAAGAACTGAAATGGGTTTCAAAGGAGATGGTCACAGAATTAACAAAATCAGAAATTGAAAACAGGACACTGTTGCCAACATTTATATTCCCAAACCCCAAAATTCTACCAGAATTATGGGTTTCAGGTTGCAACTTGCAATCACTAATAAATGGGAATAGAATTGAAGGAATAATGTAAATGAAAAGTCGAAGCTAATAGTAGCAGAGCTGAGTCGGAGAAATGCTTAAATGTAAACGATTTGATTCTTCGTCCACCCAAAATAAAAAAGGGAAAACCTTAAAAATGTATTGCATTCTATCATTCTTTTGTAAGAGTGCTGTCTAATTTGATAATAGCAAAAAGTACTCAACTTTAATTTTTTTTCATGGTAAAATGTACATATTTATAAAAAATAACGATTTTTTAAATAAATAAATATTATTTTAAAATCAAAATTTTCTAAAAATATTTTTAGATTAAATATTGTATAATAACAATTTATAATTTAACTTTTAGTTAAAAATTTTAATTCTTAATTTGAGGGGTAATCATTTTTGTGCAAATATACTCATTTTACAAAACAAAATTCAAAATTCACAACATTTCTTACGATTAATGAAAGCACACAACACACGCGTCATGGACTCCGTCTTATTTGGATATTGGGTCTCATATACTAAAGGGAAAATTCAAGTTCATTACAGCAAATTTTGCACATTTTCCAAATCACTACGAACAAACTAATTCAATTCAGTGTGAGAATTTTTTTTGTATCATTTTATCCTAACAAGTAACAACCTTAAAATAGGCAGAAAATTTACTATTTGAAGTCATTTTTAAAAAAAATACCGAAATTACTCAGTATTAAAAACTTAAAAACTAAAATATTGGAATTTTGTGATCCAACCATGGTTTCCCGCAAGTCTTTAAAAACTTTTATTCAGCGAGAAAAAATTTCTCCAGTATTAACCAAATTAGGAATTACATATCAAAAAGTAATTATGCAAAAGGGAAAGATAATTGTTCACAAAATTGCTCATGTTCATAGACCTAGAAAATTACACGTGTTTACAGATCTAAACAAGAAAAAATAGCCCATGTCTACATATCTACAAAAATTACTCCTACTTACAAATCTAAAAAATTAAACAAAAATTGCTCGTGTTTATAAATCTAAAAAAATTAAACAAAATTTACTCCTGTTTATAAATCTAAAACAATTCACAAAAGTTGCTTCTAGTCTCGACTTCGTCTCTCGATGGATGTAGGCAAGTCCATCTCCGTGCAGACAGTCCTCAGAGCAAACTTGTGTCAGAAAGACGTATCGGAATATGTCAAAATTTAAAGTCGTTTGTTAAAGAACTCTAGATCCAAAATATCTTCGTCCTACAAGGCAGAGACGAAGCTTGAAGGTCTTCAGTCATGCGCAACCGGAATTGCAAATCAGGCTGGTTGCCTCGTCGTCGTCGACCTCTGCCTCCTCAATGCACCATCATCGACTTATAAAAAAGATGATAGCTTACCAGAGACCAAGACACCAAAATGCTAAATAAAAAGGTGGGAAAACTTCATTTGGTTACTATTCAAATAAATTGTTTTGTATATGAGTACACCTAAATATTTTTTTGGATTGATGGATACCTAACTTTGACAAAATTGTCACTATTAAGTTTTTCGTTAACTTTTGTTAGTTTTTATATTTTTATTGTAATAAAAGACTAAAACACCCCTACAGGTCGAGTTAGAGAGTGACAGGGGTGATTTGGAGGGTTAGAGCTGTGGAGAGTAGCCGGAGAGGATCTGTGAGCATTCTAGAAGGTCTTTGTGGATGCAGAACCAAAGGAGCATAAAGAAAAAGCCTAAAGGGCATGAGTTGAAAATTAAAAGGACTTGTAGAGGTATTTTAGTCTTTTATCACAATTAAAATTAACAGTAATAATTTTGTCAAAGTTGGGCATCCAGCCGGTCAAAAAAATATTTAGGTGTTGTAAAACTGGCCTGTATATATCGGGCCGGGCTCCACAACTAAAAAATCAAGCTATTAGTTGGGTTTGACAATAGCCTTTATATACACTCATTTTATTTCATTTCTTTTTTATGTGGGATTAACTTAAATTCTCTCTCTCATGCTTCATGTATGTGTGGGGCTTATTTTCCTTTCACGCTTGTGTATGCATGGGCATCTACCTCAACATGTGTAAAAATCTCCAAAACAGCTTATTTTAAATGTAGTCAAGTGAAGTTTTTCCTAAAAAAGTATGACGACGGTGATGGGGCTTTGTGGTACATTGTGAAGGAGATGAACCTGCATAGATAGGCAGGGTCGGCCTATGGATTTCCGGGGACTAAGGCGAGATTTCAAACGGAGGCCTGTTTTAATAGTCGCTTTTAGTTTATTTACAGATGTAAATTTAAATATTATTAATTATTTTTAACTTCTGTGAACTTTTTAGTATGTATTATTTTAACTATTATCATTTTATGTAACTTTTGACTTTAAAATATGAATTTAATTTCATTTTAACATTTTTAAAACTAGATACAAGTCCCCAATTTTTTTTAAATTTAAAATGAATGCCTAAAATTTTAAATTTGTTCTTAAATTTTTATTATAAAATTAATAGGAGCAAACAAACTTTCTAAAATTTTACATGCTAATTTC
>JAYMTP010004310.1:0-15170 GCA_036897365.1 Geranium brycei
AGACCGGATGTGACCTGCTTTAACTGTCAACAAACTGGCCACTTCAAGAGTCATTGTCCAAACCCGAAGAAGGAAAGCAAGCATGACAACTCGGTAAATGCAACGGAAGAATTTAAAAATGATGCTTTGATCTGTTGTGTAGAGAGTCCAGTTGAATCATGGATCATGGATTCAGGTGCGTCTATCCATACTACCCCTTGCAAGGAATTGTTAGTGAACTGTATACCTATAAAAGGTATAGTTCATCTAGCTAATGATCAGACGGAAGAGATCGTGGGTATAGGAGATTTGAATCTCAAGACTACCATGGGTACGATTTGGACGTTGAAGGATGTTAGGTATATCCCCACCATAAAGAGAATGATGATCTCGGTAAGTCAGTTAGACGGTTTGGGATACAAGATAACCTTTGAGAGCGGCCAATGGAAGGTATCAAAAGGGAATCTGGTTATAGTTCGCGGTTGGAAGAAATGAACTTTGTACATGGCGGAGATGCCAGTGGAGAGGGTATATAACAACGTGGAACAGTTCCGTAACAAAAGTAACTAAGAGAAATAAAGAACAATCACACAAGAATTTATGTGGTTCCGCAATTTGCCTACGTCTACGGGCACACTACTCTCTTATTATTGCTCTCAACTCATGAATCATTACGGGGTTACAAGTACATGTATTTATAGTGAAAGAAAATGAGAAATAGGAAATACTCTAAATTTCCTAATTCCTTTACACATTAGGAAACATATCCTAAACCTTGTACAATAGGAAATTTTTCCTAATTCACTCTCCTAACCCAGTTAGGAAAGTTGTGGCTTCCCTAAATAAATAGAAAAGTCTCCACAAATCCAACACGTAGAATGTCAAGCGTGCACTCTAATTTCATCTTCTTCTGTTATCTACAGTGTACATCCGTTGTTTAAGATTAGTGACACACAGATGAGTCAAAAATTGACGAGCCAATATGTTATAGTTGACAAAACAATATTCAATCCAACCTCCAAAATACTTTCAAACCCTGATTCATGCACCGAAAATTTATGTACACATTCATGTGTGTATAACCCCAAGCAGAACAACGTGGGATACTCAAGTCTTCAAGCAAGGGAGTATGATATGTTGTACCTCTGCTTATGGAAGCTTTTGTCTCTTAATAATTGGATGTGGAAACTTCATCCCTTACTACAACAATAGACAATTTTAATATGTGCAAAACATTAAATACATATAATTGCAGCAAACACGCATATAAACATTGGCATGACCAAATTGAAATATATAGAAACACACGTAAATGCACGTGGAAACACATTCAAATCAACATGAAAACACATTAAAAATAAAAACACAATGATGTCCCTGCGAAACACATACCGTTTATAATTGGGATAATGAGAGTTTACTACACTTAACTATCCTGAAATGACACTTTCATATCCTAATTGATTTTATCTATTTTTAATATCATGACTATTTTTATTGACAATTTACCCCTAAAATACTTTAACTACCCCTGATTTTGATTTCAATTCTGCCTAGTTTACTGCAGACCGGTAGTGAACCGGAATTGAATTTGTACTTAGTTCAAATTCATAATGGAATTGAATTTGTTCATATTCATGCCCACATTAAATCGGGCAGAATTGAAATCAAAATCAAGGGTAGTTTAAGTATTTAAGGCATTTTAGTGGTAAGTTGTCAATAAAAATAGTCATAGTACTAAAAAAGAGAACATTAGTTAGGGTATAAAAGTGTCATTTCAGGATCGTTAGGTGTAGTAAACTGTCATTATTCCTTTATAATAGATACACATACATATGCATGCTATAAAACACACAAATTAATGTGATTACAAATAGGATTTACCTTCCATTACGATGTTCTACTTCCAAATGTTCTTAATCCGTTATGATTTTTGGATATTGTTTCTCTTAGCAACCATTTTATATCGCATCATTGCAAAATCTCTGTTTATGATGAAAATCCCCAAAAAATTCTTTCGTCAACATCAACATGCCAACATTGATTATAAAACTCGTAAACTATGTAATAAACATTGGGATTAATATATTTCATGTCTATTTTGGAAGAACTTTGGTCTTGATTACTACAACAGTAATGAATGTCTCGTGTTTTTGTAATGATACTAAGCCATAACGACCATAAAAATATCGAAGTAGAGACTTGGATACTCGGACGACCAAGGCACGTTCACATTGTTATAAGCGATAGCGATGGTCCAAAATCATAGGAAATGATACCCGGTTTTCTTCTTGTTGTTTTGGAGGTCGAGATAGGTTAAGATAGAAATGTCGGTGAGTGAGGAAGCAAATATCGGATTATCGGCTATATTTAAAAGTTTGATTTTATCTTGATTAATTATTATACATAACATCATTATGAGTTAAAAATACATGTTGACTTCAATTTTATATTAAATTGTCCATCCTACCCTTGCCTTCAAATAAATAAATCAAAAACATAGTTGCTTATATTTGAAAAATAGAAAGAATAGTTGTTATTTAAAAATTAGTTTGAAACTAAAAACTCATCTCAACCATTGCATTTATCAATTAATGGTTGAGTTTGTGTTGGAACCTTGTTCCGTATGTCATTGAAAAGATAAATTTTGATCAACTTCCAAACAAGATATAAACTTGATTATGAGGAATGGTGAACAAGTTTCCCAATGGTGGTATGGTATGGGTTGGAAACTTGTTCATATTATTAAATTTGATCAACTTTTCAACAAAACGTGAATAAGTTCCAATAAATTGTGAGTACTTTATGATGTTCTTAGTCTGCACCACAATAGTAGTTTGTACATAAACACCCCCCTGTATATATACACATAGGTGGTACAACACACACATACATATAGGTGGTACACACGCATGCCCGCGCGTGTATACACACACTACTTAGGTGAAAACCATAATTGTGGTGAGAACTAGGAACCAATATCAGCTGTTGGACTAACAAAATATATGCTTAAGATTAAGGGCATGATCGATTGCAAACATTGAGTTTTACTACAAATCTTAGAACACTTGTAGTCTATTGGATGAAATAATTAATGGTCAGATTTAATGTTGAGTCATCAATTTATACCCATATTTATTTTGACTATTATTTCTTTAGTTGAAAATCTTATTTTGAATTTCATTTCATCCGTTGAATATCTTTTAATATCGATTCATTGCAATGGTTTGATCGTTCACATGAAATTGGTTTCATCAAACCGGTTTCATCGGCTTCATCTAATATGTTTCATTTGTTATGTTCCATCTAATATGTTTCATTTGATATGTTTCATCTAATATGTTTCATCTAATATGTTTCATAAATTGGTTTCATCAAACCGGTTTCATCGGCTTCATCAAATCGGTTTCATCTAATATGTTTCATCTGTTATGTTCAATTTAATATGTTTCAAATCCGTGTCATCAAATATGTTCGGTCGAAACAGTTCAATTGGTGTTGTTTCATCAGTTCAATTATTTCATCGATTCAATTTGTTTCAAGATTTGGAAATCAAACTCTTTATGCACATCAGAATATCTAAAAGCATCAGTCAATCAATGTTTACGTGAATAATAAGATCCAAATGACAATATGGTGAGCTCAGCCTACAACCGAAAAAGGGCTCACAAAAAAACATGTGTATGCAACAGAAATCAAAATTAGCTCAACCAATCTTACTGAATCCAGTGGATTCTCTACATGTTCTTAGCAGAAACAACAGAACATTACACACAGGGCTCTCTGTCAGTTTGCTTCATCGGTTTAATTGTATTCCTCACACATCTCCCACGAAATAAAATCAAACTCATCGGAAAAAAACAACAATATCAGCAAAATATCGATGAACCCAAATGAGAATATGAACCCAAAATCACTAATCTATCAATATTCACCCATTTAACATCAAAAAAAGCTACAAAAATAGAGAAATAAATAACCAACCACAAACCGTTGCTGACACAAAAAAACAGACAATCAAAACGAACCTGCTAGTGATTCAGAGAGCTATAAATCGAAATCGCTTTGTAGTTTCAAAAAAACTCCTCGGATCTGCATCGTGGAGTTGAAGGGGGCTGATTGATTGAGGAATCAAAAACTGTTGCGGAACACGGCCGACTGGATTGTGGAATTGCCCCTGACAAGAATCGCCCCCGCAGAATCGACGATGTTTGCGATGTCGCCGAATCGCTGAGAATCGCTGCCGTCATCTGGAGGGTTGATGTGCCTGTATGAAATTGCCGTCGTTGGGAAGGAGCCGAATCGCCGGTTTTCGCCGCCATGGAAATCGCCGTCGTGGGGATCACTGGAGGTCTAGAAGCAAGCTGGGGAGGATGAGCTTTGGGTCATCACCCGCATCGACGCTTGGAATCGCCGTCGACGGAGGGCTGGGTTGTCGTCGACATCGTGAGAAGTTGTTGCCGCCGCCGCGAATCGTCGTCGTCGCAGCAAATCGTCGATGCCATTGATGGGTTTAGGATGTGCATCGTGTATTGAAGGAGGCGACGCTTATATAGGATTAGGGTTTACACTCGGCTACAAACTTATATAGATAGTCCAAACGTCCAAACCATGTAGAACAGTCGGATCTGAGAGTGCGACACGTGGCAGGGTTCAACATGTTATACAACATTGCGCTACATGTTATACATGACTTCAATTTTGTACATGTCCAACATGTTATACAACATTGCACTGCATATTATACAGTTTTGACATTTTGACATTTTTATTGGTTTGTAGCTGATATCTCCTATATATATATTAGTGTTTAGGTACAAGCCAACCACCCTCATGGTACAAAACACGAGCTTTGAAAAGTAATTTATATTTTGTTAGTTTGTTAGAATCTTATTCACAGTTTGTTAAAAAGTTTTGCTCAAAATTTAATTTCCAACGAAATATGAATAAGTTTTCAACGATTATCACTCTCGCGTACAAACTAAAAACGTTGAAAACGTTCACATTTCGATAGAATCTAGTTTCATATCTTGTTGACTTAGTTGATCAAAATTAACATTTCAACGAAATAAGAGCAAAGTTCTAACATAATCCCAGCCATTGATTGATCATCCAACGGCTAAAATATATTTTTAGTTTACATCATAAGATATGTTTATATGTGATTACTATCCTATAGTCCTAGTTATATTATTCCCATACATACAAAGCTGGAAGGGAAAAGGTCAAGTTGAACTCAAGATGAATATGTACATGGGCAGAAGACTGCTAAATCAACACAAGCACAACATTCTCTCTTTGTCTCTCTCTCTCTTAGGTTCTGAAGATACATAGAAAAGTACAAGAGAAAGCACCAAAATCTCAGTTATATATACATAGCAGCATATCGATTACATCATGCAAAGGACGGAAGGGAAGGCATACATACAACGATAATGTCGGTCCGTATGTTGTCAGCAACGTCGCCTTGAAAGGAAGAAACCATAATCAGGATGCGTATTCATGGATGTCACATTTCCCCTTTTAACTACTGCTCTTGCCATAAGAGATGCAGTCTCTTCAAGCGTTCTCAACCGCTCCTTGAGGATTGCACAAAGGTCTAAGCTTGGGGTTTCGACACTCTTGCTCAGTGTTGACTGCCTCATCTCGAACCAGCATTCACCCTATTCAAGCCAACCATACAAGGTCTATTCAAATACTAATGCGGCAATATTGACTACAAGTTCATTTCAAAGCAGTGTCATAAAATATAAGAATAACTTTTTAGCACCTGGGCATTGTAACTTTGAAGGCCCACAACTGGAGAAATTATGCTAACATCTGCATCAGAGGAGTCAAATTTTGGTCTTCTACATGTAAGATGGCCGAGTGAATGGTACGTCAAGAATGCTGCACGAAAATTTCCATCTGGTATCCTATAAATAGGATACCATGCCACTGAGTACCTGAAAATCATATCACAAGAATTCACTTTATATTACTTTAAAATCCGTTCATATTACTTACTTTATTTCATTATCTTAAACGAGCATTGGTTATTAAACTACACAATGAGAAGAAAATAGTACTTTATGTACATACACCACAACAACTCTATTACTAACCAGGAACTAGGGTGCAGATCATGTAGATTAATGGAGTTCAGTTTAGTGGGATCTCCATATATTTTGCATTGTGAAGACCTGTTACCTCTAACTAGCTCAGTTATCCTGTAAAAAAAATGGCAAACAAATTAGTATGATACAAATACAAGTGCCTATAAGTATCTATACTTATTTTGGATCACCAAAGGTTGAGCTATAAAACTAAACTATGGTCCTATATGCGAAAATTAATTTTTAGTGATATGTCCTCAAATTTCTACGTAGTGCATGAGCATGATGATAATACAGCAACCTGTGATGCCTAAAAGGAACTTCAATGATATGATCTCAGCATGGATCATTCAACTTCTCTACCACGGAAACAAATACACTTACAAGTAACTAGTCATATATCATGTAGGATAATTGTCCATTTGAGAAAGACATCATCTGTCTCCAAAGTTTATTTTGGCCAATTTAGTTATCAAGATTGAAAACTGTATGAAAATGGCCAATAAGGCTATTATGTAGTACAATTGGTTGATCATGAAAAACTATTATAGCTTGCTGAACAAGCTTGCATAACATGCCATCAACAGCTTCTAATAGCTGCAGAAAACCTAAATTACTGAATTATATATAATATGCAAACTTTTTCTTGATTAAAGAATGAGAAATGATGTCCATTATATTTGAAAATACAAAGATTGTTAGCATTTCCAATTCCAATTTAAACTAATCACTCACAAAATACAATGTAGAAAGATGAGTATTTTCCTAGTAATCTATATAGAGTCGAGGAATACAACGTACCAGAAAAATAATAAAATTATGACTTACTTCTCATACAATGGTTGTCTTTGCTGAGGTTGTTCAGTTTCAAAGTATTCGAAAAGTAACTCGGGGTCATTGGAAGATGAGTTGTGGTCTGACTGAAAAGAGACGCCACCTTGGGCAGAAGCTGAAGGAATTTCTGAAGTATTCTCTGGAGGGGCACTTTTGTGGTTCGAACATGACTGTGGTACAAGTAATGAAAACATAGGAAGATGACCAATATCAGTGGAAGTGGAAGTATCTGACGATATGTCACCCACAGGTGCCTCCAAAACATCCACATCCAGAAATGAGTTGTCAGTACTTACAGGTGGACTCTTACTGTTACTGAAAAGCTGGATTGCCGACAAAAGGGGGACAAAATAGGCCCGAAATGCAGAATTGTCAACGCCCAATCTCTTCATGTTATTATTGTCCTCTGCCTTAACTTCTAAACCATAACTTCCATGCTTCTCATACCACTTCCATAAGCATTCCAAGGGGATATTAGGTGTTTCATGTCTACAAAGCAATGCATCATTGATCTCATCCTTTTGACAAGTTTGACAACTTGAAGTTTTCCCACTCTCACAAACAACCGGAGAAGTAAAATGCAGTAGTCTCTCAAACTCGGCAATTGGACCCCCTGTGGCAACTTGAACAGCTTCAGATGCCAGTTGTACTCTACATGCATCATTCACTGCTTCAACTAGCTTGCTTGAGTCAGTTTCAATGAAACCAAATTTCTGATCTCTAGACCCAGAACTTGAGCAATTAGAAGCACCAAAGTTGTTAGTTTCCTCTTTAACTTTGTAAGCAGTTTGACAACTATTTGGAATCTGACTTTCCTGATTATGAGAAGAACAGTTCACATTTCCATAACTCTGGCACATGCACTCAACTTCCACGATCTTTGGTGAAGCATCTTGAGAACCTGAAACCCCATTCTCAGGAAGAATGGGTTTCATATTCCAACCCTCAGCAGTTGGCACATCACCATTTTCTGTTGGAAAACTGTTAGATCTTGAAGAGAGTGTCATCCCTGAATTCTTTAATCCCACTGGTACCCACTTCTGCATCACGGATACAGAATTGTGGTTTTGCTTACTATTTTCTGAGAGAGAAACTTCTCTCTGCGTCTGAGCAACTTCATTAACTAAAACATGATGCGGGCCCAAAGATTTAGATGACTTTATAACCAGGCTCTCTGGATTCCCTATATCTTGATACACATTCTTACAGACACCTGCACATGGCTCCACTTCATCTGGACAAATAGGTTGACTGTGAATTGATTCATTGCTCATGCATTCTAAGCTGTTTCCCTGAAGCCCAACCTTTGGATGACTTATCTGAGAATAAGATCTTGAAATACTTCTCACCCCTTTCTGATCAAACTGAGGTGAAACATCCAATACTTCATTTTGTTGTATGATGGAGACCTGTGAACACACTTTAGCAAGAGACTTGTTCCCGGAATAAACCTCTTGTTTAGAAGCTTGGCTACCTTTTCTTTTTGACCTCTTTGAAGTTTTTTCTTTCAACTGCTTATTATTATCAACAGGTTTTGACGACATATTTACTTGATCAGCATTACTGTTTCTTTTCAGCAAAGAAGCCTCCTTCAAGTTGGTATCTTTCTTGACCTGTTTGTTGCACCCATCTACCTCCTTTCGTTGAACTATTTGCCAGACTGAGTGATTATTTTCCTTCCCTGTGTGCCCATGTGAATTTCCAATTCTGTGAACATTTGAACTTTTGGAGACCATTTTGCTTTGCTTACCTCTCCTACTTGGTACAGCCGATTGCATATCACTACTGCCAGAACCATGACTAAACTTACTTCTTTCAATGTGATCACAGCCATCTACGACATCATCTAACAATGCTTTTGGTGCTTCTGAAACAAAAACCCTGGAGCTCATAGGTTTAAGGGATTGTACATCATGAGAAGCATCAGTACTACCATCACTATTTGAACTAACAGAGACTGAATCCAACACTAAGGAGTTATGCATGCCCGAGACACCGTTCAAATGTAGATCACTATAGCAACTGATTTGTGTGTCATTGTTTGAACCGACAGATATTGAATCCAGCATCATCAAGTCATGCATAGGCGGAACATGTTGGGAATACCTGTCATCATAGCAGCTGATCTGTACATTATGTGTATTCTCCATTCCGTCACAATCATACAGATCTGGACCTTCAGTTAGAATCCCATCAGTGTAAGAGGTGTGTGCTTGTTTTCCAGAATAGTTAATAAAGCCAAAATGATTGACTTCAAAACTATTTCTATCAAACGACGACAGTTCTTGGGGAGATGCACATGATACTGGTCCACCCCCACTATTCACACCATCTTGAACACAGATTTCAGAGGTCAGATTTTCATTTCCGTATTCTCCAGATACTTTGATGAGCTCTAGAAAGCCGGGAAATTTCTTGTTATGTTTTCCCTTCTTCCTTGCCTTCTTCCTTGAGTTTTTCCTCACAGTGTCATCTAATTTGATACTCTGAATAAACACGTCAGGCAAGTGAGTAGAACCGGAAGCATTTGGTATCAAAATAGGGGAATCCATGTGAGTATACAATTCAACAAAAGGTGATGTGCTGCAATTTTTATCTGATGTAGTCACACCGTCTGTCAAGGCTTTGTTACGAGATTGGCGCTGCCCATTCAATCCAGGAAAGATTCTGGATGATAAATTGGAATACGTGATATCAAGTGGAAGTCTTTCCAGGACTTGGAATTGGTCAATCTTGCACGACCTGACAAATTGAGGGGAAACTAGATGCAGATCATCAATATTTACCAGGGCTCCGCATTGCAAATGATTTTTATGTTCAGGACATTGGAATGGTAGTGCAACAATTCTCCAGTGTCCATCAGATTCCCGGGTAAGAAATGTCACGACAGTACATCTGGAAAAAAATAGACATGAATCTAGTCATAACATATTCACAATTAAAGGTACCTCAAAATGGAAACTGTAAGCTGGACAATTTTTCTATCAACAGATTCAATGCACATGCTTTATTTAATGGCTTGACCATTGATTATACAGTCATTACTTTATTTTTCAGGTATATTACCCTTATGATATGCTTTTACCACAATCTTTTTCTTTTATCAGCGATAAAAACAATTATATTAAAGAAAAAGAGAGTCGATTCCCAAGATGGGAAAAGAAATCTGTAGAACAGTACAACGAAATAGGAACGATGGAGATGAAAATAAAACTAAGGTTACAAGCCTAAGGGACAGCTTGGATAGATGATGCTTTATTTTCCGCCTGAATCTGTTGAAATGTATGAATCATGACCTCGTCGCTGGTCGTAGAGGTGAAACCCATGCGCTTACAAAATTCCCAGGATTTCCAGGCACTTGCGACGGGGCCAGAGTCAATTAGACTGCATGGATTCGCTAAAGGGGAAGGAGGATCCAAGAGGGGACTTAGAGTAGTACTTCATCTATCCAAGCTGCAACAGAATTTGATGATTGGTCCTAGCATATTTATAATAGACAATAAGTGGATATTGTTCCAACAAAATGCCCATTTCGAAGCCTTTTATTACACAATGGGTATTAAAAATGTTGATAGATCCCACATGGAAGTAATAAATGGGAAGCTGATTTGGTCATCTGAACTCCAAAGAAGGAATAAAGGTAGAACAAGAGGGAGCACCATATTTCAAGCAGGGACCACAAGGCATTATATTCTCCATATGAAATAACCCGCATACGCAAAATAATGCAATGACTCTCTGTTTAAGGAAATGCAAAGAAAAGATGAAAATGAACAACCATCAAGATGCATATAAATGTTCAAGTAATAAATTGCGCATAAATAATTCTAATTTTAAACAAATTTTAGCTGAGAAAACAGAAAGGAAATTAATAATTTTCACTTTGCTCTTGCAGCTGCCAACAGAAAGTAAAGGCAAAAACATCTTTACACAAAATCTACTTTACCTGTCCTGCGCGCTTCTATAATCTTGAGGGCATATTCTGAAATCCTGAAGCAAAAAAAATAAGTCAGGTTAAACAACTACTGAAGAAGAATTAAGAGTTAAAATAAGTCTGCTAAAAAGAAATATGACCTCCAGAGATGTTCTGGGGTTGTTTTTTCCTAATGATATTTTAGATGATGAACCCTTTACTCTGTCTGACAGCTTATGGGTGTTACTAATGGCTCCCTGAAAGACGCAATGCATCGTTGGCCTGTATCACAAAATATGAACATGGTATGGTGATCCAAGGGAGTTCTGAAATAGATACTTTATTTAAGAAAGTAATACTTAAGGATTTCTGGTGTATGTAATACAACCTGAATCAGGCTGCCTGATGTTCTGATCAATTGCAATCTGCTTGGAAATCGGGCACAGGATAAGTAGGAAAAGTAAAAGTGCAAATAACTTGTGTGCAAAAATTGAATAACAATTTTTACTTTTGGCTGTTGAATTGGTTCCATGTTATTAATATTTTCCTGCTAGATAAGAAGACCTTATAAGAACAGATACCCTATGTTTTACGGGAGCAAAAACAATATTTAGGCTGCACAAATGGCTTCTTTCAAAACAAGAGTACAAAACAAAGAGGCTAGATAGAAAAAAAAAAGATTTAAGTGCATAAAGTTCTCTCATCATGTGCCATGGATTATGTTTACAGTTTACTTAACCTCCACAGGTTCAGGTAGCAGAAGCTTATCATGTGTTATAGGCTTATAGCTGTTGAACACATGACAGACCATACCTCTCTAGCCTAACACGCAAATAGTAACAAATCAGATTGCCCCACGAGACATGCCAGTTAAGGAACCTAAGAGGATATTGAAGATCGTAAATAATAAATGTTCATTATGAAAATGATAAAGGTATATCTATTGCAGAAATCAAAATGGAACTCAATAACATATACGTGAGTCAAATTGATTCCAAAGAGAAACCACGAATACCCCATAAAATGACAACAATGAAGGAGAAAAAAATAAATCAATCCAACTCGAACTCTATCATAAGTGGAAACAATAAATCACAAACAAAACAGCAATGGAAGCTATACCGATATTTCCAAGCCAAAGACTGGCTTCCAAATATGTGGTGGCTTGAGAATGCATATACTTTAATAAAATTAATCAGTCTTCAGAATCTAACCTAATAGTAATATGCATATAAGAAAGGCACAAAAAACGCATCACAAACAATGGAAAGAAAGTAAAGTAATACCTCCAGCCGGTCAAGAAATGTCGTAAATGATATTATATCATAAGCATTAGTTCTTGAGCTCAAAATCCTTTGTAACCAAAAACCCAATTATGAAAACAAGACAAAATCTATGACATTCTTGATCACCAGAATGGCTCTGCCTGAAGAGGAGAAAACCCAGATCAGATAAAACCCCAAAATGGCTTTCTCCCGATTCAGCATAAACTCTAAAGGCCTGAATTTCAAAGTCAATGAAGAATTTATGCACCCATTCCGTTGATCAGAATTAACTAAGCCAACCAGTAAATCGTAAGCTAAAATTAATAACTAGATACTAAAATTGACTTCACAGCCAAGAAAAATCGTCATCCAAAGATCCCAGAAAAGATCTCCCAAGATTTAAGGGTGGGGTGCGTGTTATTAGCAAATATAAGTCTAAATTTGTACAAAAGTTTCCGTTGAATCTGCAATAGCCATGTCAATTAGATACATATGCACATATATAGAGAATGAAAAATCAGAATCAATTTTAAAAGAGAGCCAACCATTTAACAGGACTCTTCAAGTCAATCAGAGTCAAGCTTCTTCTTCTTCAGTTCCAGTCCCAAAATCACTTCAAATCTTTTCTTTGTTGTTCATGTATTTTTGCACTATCAATCGTGAGTGTGGCTGTGTTGATTGAACACTGGGATGACTCTGTGATACTGTAAATTCTGTATGTTGTTGAGGGTAAATTGGTCCATTCAGGTCGTAGAGTACTCACATATTTGAACACGTAGCTTTCTACTATTTGCTTTGATCAATGCGTGTGGGACTCTAGATACTTTTGTAATTAAAAAAAAGGGTAAATCCATGCAGCATCCTCTAAGATGGTTAAATCTCATACGTCACTTTCTAAAATTATTATTCTCAGTTGCACCCCACTAATTTAGCAATTTATCTCACTTATTATTTTCTGTCAACTTTCGTTAGGGTCTGTTAAATATTGATGTTAAAAAGACTAAAATGCCCCTGAATGTGTTTTAAATTTTCAAACCATGCCCTTTTACCCTCTCTCCTGATTCTCTCTCCTCTCTCCTCCACCACCACCACCACTTTCTCTCTCCTTGATGAAAAATACATGACCTGCACTTCATTCAAGTTAGTGTAACTGAAGCATCAAACATTCATAAAAAAGACATATTAGGTTTAATACAAGTCTTATTTACAGATGAGACCCAAAATTGCAAATTTAGGATTTTTCATAAACACGGTCCTCTTTAGTTTCTTCAAAGGAGCCAACTTTAAGAGCAAGTTAAATCAATTTCAATGAAAGCCCTAAAAATTAAGGGTTACCAGGAGATGAAGAATAAGTGACTCGAGCTCTACCATCGCAATGAGTGAGGGAAAATCTCCAGTGACATTAACTCCGTCCGACGAGGAGGCTCTTCTCGGAGGAGGCTCCATCTCCAGATCTGGAGATGGAGAGGTTGGACTCTTCTCGGCGACCGGCAATGGATGTCAAATCGAGCCATCGGAGGCCTCGGGTTCGGGAAGAAATCGACCATGGTTTCATCCACAGCTCATGTCCCCGTCATCGGAGGCCTCGGGTTTGGGAAGAGATCGACCATGGCTTCGTCCACAACTCTTCGGCAAGGGTCGGAGGCGGTGCATGGCAGTTCCGATGAGGGTGGTGTGCGAGAAGGTGATGGAGATCGACCTGGGGACGACGAACTCGACGGTGGCGACGATGGAGGGAGCCTCCTCGGAGATGGCAACGATTTGTGCAGAACCGAGAGAGAGACGACGGAGGCCCATGAGAGAGAAATTGGTGGAGGAGGAGATAGAATCAGGAGAGAGGGTCAAAATGGCATTTTTTGAAAATTTAAAATACATTCAGGGGTATTTTAGTCTTTTAACATTAATTTTTAAGACTCTAATGGAAGTTGACGGAAAATAATAAGTGAGATAAATTGCTAAATTAGGAGGGGGTGCAACTGAGAATAATAATTTTAGGGGGTGACATGTAAGATTTAGCTCATTTTAGAGGATGCTACTTGGAATTACCCTTTTTTTAAAGTACCAAACCTTGTTCGACCTAACTTTTTTAAAAAAAATTACGGATACCCGAGTTTAAAAAATTAACACTTCAAATAAATTATGTTAAATTTAACTGTAATATTTTAATGACCAAAATTACTCTGGCTATATAAGTTTCAATTGGTATAATTATTGGTAAATGTGAAAAAACAATTTTACTCTCACATAAATAATAAAACTAACATTATGCTCCCAAGGCATAATAGTCTTTTCAAATAATAAATTAAATAAAAAATGTACAATTGCTTATAAAATAACCAATATGTCCTCTTCCTCTTCTTCAACCTCCTCTCACGTCATTCTTTCATCAACAGTGCCTCGTCAAACAATTTTTAATCAATAAATTAAAAATTAAACAAACAAGATTTCTAAATCCAAGTCAAGGTATCAACATTACCTCCATATCCAAATCGTACCAATTCCCCAAATCTATTGATTACCCAAAATAGAAGAAATAAAATTTTAGGAAAAACTTTACTTACCTCCCTCGTACTTTATACGATTTTCACTTAACTCCCCCGTAACAAAAAGTCGTTCTGTGGAGTCCCCGTAGTTTACAAACGTTTCACTTATGTCCGACGGTGTTAAGTCACTGGCGAAAAGTTTAAAATGCCCTCAATTCACTATTAAATTTTCAAATAATTGCCATTCATTCTCTTTATTCATTTTTTGATTTTTTCTCTCTCAAGCTCAATCATAGAGAAATGCAACGGTCCCCAATTCGAGATCGAGTGATTTCTTGGCACAATTAATAATTCGAGAAAGAGAGGAGCAAGATCGAAATAAAAAACAATTGAGGTGGATGTTCTGTTGGGCCTTTATTAAATAAGTGAAGACTCAAAGCCCATGTGATTGGTATCCTACATGGAGAAGGAAACTCTAATTGCTCTCCTATAAATAGGAGACAATAGAGAGAAGGAAAAAGGTAATTCAAGAGAGAAATAGAGTGAAATTCGTGCAAAATTTTCTACTACTTTCAAGACCGACCAGCATGGTTCACGAGTC
>JAYMTP010004311.1:0-15170 GCA_036897365.1 Geranium brycei
AAATACTTTCAATAATAACATATTTTGGTAAATAGTTTAATAAATGATAATTTTTTTGAAAAAATCTAACGTAATTTTGTAAATACTTTGAATAGTAACATATTTTAGTAAATAATTTAATAAATAACAATTTTTTTTGAAAAAAGTAAGTTGATTTCCTCTAAAATTGTGTGTGTCAAATAGACTTGGGTAAATTTAGGATGTTTTATCATGTGTACTAGTTTTATTGAAATTCACCTTCTATATGCTTTTATATCCTCCCGCGTTATGTGTACTACTTTTATTAATTAAGAATAAAATCGCTTGCATTTTATTTTCGGTTAGTTGCTTATAGAAGATTAACGTCATTTTCTTTCTTCATATATCTTCTAAATTACGGTACTCATTGATGTATTATCAGTTGCTTAACCATTAGTTCCTATATTTCTTATTTTTAATTTGTATGAAGAAGGATTGCCTCTATATTGATGTTTAATAGTTGTTTTATCATTAAAAGAATTACAGTTGTCGATCAGGACATCTATTGTATTTGCGCAATTTAATTTATATATGGAATGTAATTTTCGGTTAAAGGTTTTAGAACGAGGAAGATGAAGAGAAAAAGAGAGTACAGAAGGGGGAACGGAGAGAGAGGAGAAAGGGAAAATAGTTTAATTGTATAAGAGTATTTTTGGTATTTTTATTTTTAAAACTAATGGACTGTAATTATCTGAGAAAAAAAATTTCAACTCGCCTATGGCAAAAAAAAGTCAACGGTAAGTAAGTGAGAAATGTGTCAAGTCAATATGATGATTTGTTTTTGCATTAACTAACGAAAAACATCACTCGTTCAGAATAACACTTTTTATTCAACTACACCTCAGTAAACTTTTCTCTTTTAAGACATACTTTTTATTGAAACATTGTAAATATTTGTTAAAATGTGATATTCAAAAGATTAAAATACTTCTATCTTTTCAATTTTCAAATAGTTCCCTTTCACTCTCCTTCATCCTTCCTCTCTTCAACACGTGCATTGAATCGGCACGTTGTTTCCTCGCTAGTCACCGCCTATATAATCATAAATTGTATAAAAAAGAAAAAAAACTCTCTCTCTCTCTCTCTCTCTCTCTATATATATATATATATATATATATATATATGTCGATTCTCGAGGGGAACGGGTAGTAACGGACCTAGATATCATTGAGTTATAGGGCCCGAGACTGTGTCAAGACACCCATATACAACTCTTAGTCTGAGATTGTCGGGCTAACATGATCTCAAGTCGAAATTGATTCCGAGAGAGTAAAGATCGACTCAAGATTAAGCCAATCTCAATGTTGAGAGGCAAGATTGACATTCGTGACATAGGTTATCCAATTAAAAGCAAGCCTAGAATTTTTATTTCATCTTTCATTAATTAATACTTGTCTACCACTTGTGGTTCGATTTCTCTTTGCTAAATTCCGATATTTCCATTTTCGATGTTTCAATTAACTTGTTTTGCATTGTCCCGGTTACTTAACACAAAAACTAATTTGAGTAGTTTAAATTTTAGCTATATACACACATTGCATGAGTAAAGACCCCTTGTTTAGCCCCTGCGGAAATCAACTCGGAGCTTCCAGTTTTATTATTTGTGACCGTGTGCGATTGCACGAGGCCGCAAATGCATGAAATAAACACGTACGCTTTTGCCCAACAAGATGAGTAGCTTTCTCATCACTGCTTGGTAGTGGTTCTTCATTGGTCTCACTTTTAACCTTGACAATCTTTCCCTGAGAAAGATTTTCTACTAGCCGCCGAACAATATCTGAACTCGATCTGTTGCATAATTTTGATCTGAAACTGAATGACACCTCCTTAAAGACAGGCTCAAGTTGAGGCTCACAACATGACGATACGGAAACTTATGTTTGCCTTGCCAACTTGCCATTGAGAAAGATTCTCCACCTATTTTCTCAGAGGATCTCTTCTGTTAAGAGACCTTATCGGTTTCACCATCGCCTCATCATAGCTGCAACACTGGTGGGTACCTATATGAGGTCGAGAGGTTGAGGAAGATAGTGTTTGGGTTGACGAAGGATTTTTGAAAGCCATTGGTTTTGAATGAACTGAATTTGTGAGAGTGAAGTTATGGTATGTATTTGTAGAGAGAAAAGGCTTTGGATTTAAGAAAGTAAGTTATTTGACTGTATTGGATATTCGATTTAGAAAACTAAGTTGTCAGTCAGGGGTTGCAATACTGCAGTTACTTGTAGATGAAGCAATTAATCAAAAAACCACTTTTGTAGCCCTACAATTACTTAATGACATCTGATAATTAATTCTACACCTTGCAATAACTAACTCATATCTTTTCAAAAATTGGATATATACACGAAGAATAGCCCCGATAAAATATGTTACCGAGTCTGAAGATAATGCCTATTGCTTTGCAGAAATTACTTTGTCCAAGGTTTCGCCCGGAACTTCAATACCGGTAGTCTCCATGTCTGCAACTATTGCAATGGCAGCATCGAGTTCCCCGAGATCGAGGCACAATGAGATGATTTCGTCATAAAGACGGCTGCAATTAGAGAACACAACACAACCACTGAAAATCATGTACAACAAAAGCAATAGATCAACATGTTGGAATAAAAATGCTATCTGTGGCTGGCCTTAGTTTCACTATGGTTGTTAACAAGTGCTATAACAGAAGTAACAAGTAACGTGTGTGCGCCGTGAAGGCACGAGTGGGCACATAGACGTATCAATTCCGATGCAGGTTAAAAAGATAATATGTCTGTTAAGAAGTTGACGAACAAGAAAAGCCAACATCAAGAGGAACAGGACATTACCTCCCAAATACATAACCTAGCTTGTGTGTCGTCTGCAAGATGTTCAAGAAAACTGATGGCATTGGAGCCCGTATTGCTGCCCGCAGGATCATTGCACAATCCCCTACAGTCGGGTTTCCACCCAATTCTATTACCTGCAATATAGTATAATGTTACTAAATCCATGAAAAACACATGGCTTATATCAGAAATCTTGTCAGTGTTAAATATTGAACATCAAATAAAAAAATTAATGTACGCACTCACCACCACCACCAGCCCCCTAAAAAAGAAATACTATTATGACTTGACCTCATACTTTTAACTTGGTATTCCTTTCTCTGGGTAAGTTGTCTCTTTCTATTCTCAATTGAACAACTCCACACTGTCTTTTATTCATTCTAGTGCCGCTTAATGCGTAAACCGTGCTATTTAGAGCCTCTATAAAGCTATATAATGCAAAATCAACAAACAAAATAGATTAACGATGTTAATTTGACAACTATCTACTGTCTTTCTTTTTATGTACTCTCTTTTGATCAATAAATTTTTTGCTTATCAAAAAAAAAAATTGACAACTATCACCTCAAGTATCATGAGCCCCTAACAGTCAAATGATAAATTAAGGAGCAGTACCAATATCTATAGATTAATGATATAAAGAAGAAGAGTGCTAATGCACAAGTTCAGAACTTGCCTTGTGCATTAATTTAATCGACAGCTCTACTTCCCATTCTTGTGACCATCTACGAGGAGGTCTATTCCTCATTTCTCTTTCCCATGTCCAACCCCAAACATCTGCTAGTGTATATATGTCTGATACATCAAAAATTTTCCTCTCCCTCAGCTCCTTCAATGCCTCAGATACATCCATAGGAAACCAGTCTTCATCATCATCATTCTGCATTCATATAAGAGCTAGTATCAATCATCAGCCTCATGGCAGAAAGGCAAAATTGGGGATTTGTGAGAAAGAAAGAAAGAAAGAAAGAGGGCATCATTGAATTTCATACTTCTAGTACTAGTTTAAGTCTTCTCTTTGGTTTTTTCTTTCTTCTGCCCGTTTGGTCAGAGTCATTCAGCAACTGGATTCCAATCATTTCTTGAGGGTTATCAGCTTCATCTTCCTTGTTCTTAACCCTGACTCCATCTCCATCAGGGTTTTGAATCTGTTCATCATCATCATCTTCAGCCTCTTTAGTAACATCAATAACACCTTCTGCGACATCTTCCATAGCATCTTCAGTAACATCAGCATCAGCATCAGCATCATCTAATTCGTTTTCTGATTCTACAGGATCTGTATCCATAGGATTTCCCTGATCGCCATTAATATCTTCACCTAAGAACCGGCGTCTCCAAAACTCTGTGTTTCCATCTTGCAACTGAACCCGTGAAATAAGTTCATTCAACTCATCATCAACCTGCCAGCAGATCCACATAAATTTCATTATCTATGATAAATGAAACCTTCAATTCAAGAAAATAGAGATTTACTAGCGAATGAAATATATATTTTAGCGTAAATAGATGTCCACATATCAGAGAATATAAATCAGAGCTAAGAATATATCACTGACCTCTTCCTCTTCTTCTTCCACAGGAGGTATCCAGAGGGGTTTACCACGGGAGAGGTTTATTCTCCTTGCCTTTTGGACACGCTGGTAGAGAACATTTCTAGTACCATCTGTTGGCAGTTCTTGTGCTTCTAGTTCTTCCCTCAGCTCAGCTACTAACATCTTACTAGCAGCCTTAGGCTTTAAAACCTTCTTATTAGGACCCCTTATAATGTTCTTTACTCTCTCCAAAACTCTCCTATAATCAAATTCAGTCGCATCCCCTAAAGCTGAACGCCCCTCATTTCGTAAATGTATCAGAATCTTCCGATGGTGAAGCTTCCAATTATCCAGACATCTTTGCTTAAAGGAAGTCTCCACGGGGTTTGAATAAATAAACCCTTCAGCATCAGGATCCAGAGGAGTTTTCCCTTTTCGAGGCACCCATCGTTTACGTTCACCTGTAAGCCCCCCTTCTGCAATATACCTGATGAACATACACATAATAATTGGCGCATCAGTAAGAAAGTAAACACCATCACATCAATGCTAACAGATATAAGAATGGAACTGTAAGATTGTAAAATTATTGACTGGGATAATACAGACTGGCCACTCTGCCTGTCCAATACTCCGTGCATCAAATACAAAATATTTCACAACACTGCATATGAAATTTGTTTATCATCTAAGAGTCTTGCATAACTCCGCCAACCATTTCTGGCTGCATGCCCCAGCCAAGGATTAAGGAAGGTTGACGGTAGGAATGTGACAGCCAGGCGTGAAATCAGTGTCATATGCTTATGCCATGAAACTTTTGGTTCATAGAGCCTAACTCCAATTGACTGGGAAAAAGGCTAAGTTGAAGGAAAGGAAATTTAAGAGCCTTGCATGGATTCAGTGCCATGATTGAAATTGCATTATACACCAACTTAGCCTTTTGATTAAATACCTTGGAGCTTGGGGGTTGAAAACATATGGTATAAGAGCAGGTTTTATTTTGAGCATTGCTGTTTGTGTCCTTCCTATTCATTCTGAGACCATGGCAGCTCATTTTGTTGCTAAAGGTTACACGAGAAGAGGATTATTTAAGTATGAGGTTATTGACCCCTTCATATACCAATTTGTCATTCATAACCTGCAGTGATACACTCTTTCAAAGCTAATAGAACTCTACCCCAAAGCTAAGATAACACCCAACTAAATAATCCCAAACTAAAGCAATAAATGAAAGGAAAAGATAATACTTATCCTCCCACCAACCTATTCTTCCTTAGGTATGATTCCGCAAATGGTAGCTGGGCCTTATTCGGGCTTCTATCATATTGTATCCAGATGACAAGTTATGACATCTAGCAGATCTAGCAATGATTTCTGGTTTGAGCATACCAATTCATTTGAGGGTCCAAGTAATCAACTGGTCTAATGCTCGTCGACTAGGTGAATCATAACCGACGAGCTATACTGTCGGCGATTATGGGCTCACCCAGCTAACGAACATAGTGACGACGGTATAGCTCGTCGGTCATTGGTTCACCTGGCCGAGGAACATGGTCATCACAGTATTCGTCGGCTGGGTGAGCCCATAACAACATTGGTTCACCTGGCCAAGGAACATGGTCATCACAGTATTCGTCGGCTGGGTGAGCCCATAACAACATTGGTTCACCTGGCCGACGAACATGGTCATCACAGTATTCGTCGGCTGGGTGAGCCCATAACAGCATTGGTTCACCTGGCCGATGAACATGGTCATCAAAGTGTTAGTCGGCTAGGTGAATCCATAACCAACGAGTGTACTCAATGGCCCGTTGGTTATAGATTCACCTAACCGATAAACATTAGTATACCCACACCCGACGAGAATGTGTCAATGTCTAGCCAGCACAACCCCATACCCGACGAGGAAGTACAGACGAGCGGTTTGTCGGCTAGGCATAGCCGGTAGGTTCCCTCGGTGTGGCCGACGCCACAAAGTACATAGGCTAGGTTCCTTTTGCTACTGGTGTAAGACTGAAACGCCTCGTAATAGATAAAGAACAGAAATGGACATTAAATTAAATAAACATCTACAAACAAAAATATATAATAAATTTTAGTGTATAATAAAATTACCAAAACACACACACACATCTTTCAGGCCAAGTCAGTACCATTAACCTTGTTAACTATTTTATACAATGGTCTGCCATTTATAAAATGGTGTCTGTTATCAATGGTCTACCATTTATAAAATGTATGACCATCGATAATAGTCTACCATTTATAAAATGACAGACTATTACACCATGGTTGACCATGCTGCATAAAGGCGATTGTTTTAAACAGTTTCCAACCACAACTCGTTTCAGAAATCGAGATAAAATCTTCCATTTTTACCATAGGATGAAGTTAAAGAACTTGGAGACAGAAAAGTGAGATTTGGATTGAGAAAATGAAGGATATAATTGTCTTTCATTAACAATATTCATCTAATGCAGGCTTGGAAAGAGCCAATTTCTAGCTTTGGAAAAAGTATTTGTGTACACAAGTTTAACCTCTTGTTTATGCCGAACAAAGATAAACTTTATACAACCAGATTTTTGCCATAGCGTGTTTACATAAAAGGTAAGTACCACTTACCGAATAGGCTCTATACCAGTTGTCTATACCAGAGCACTATGGAAACCTGAAGCTCTCCCGTGATACTAAGCAAACAGTTTCTATAGACTCGTTTTAAACTGTTCAATTTTGTGTTCTATACCTTGATTAGCAACAAATCAATCCAAAATAATAGTCCTTCCAATTCTGTGACACTTTTACCTAGGAAATAAAAAGTGGTGGTTAATGATAGCTTAAGTATCCATCCAAACTGGAAGATAATTTACATGGTAAATTCTTGCGTTGCATTTAATATACTCTCTAATTAAACCATACGGAGAAATAAGACAACTACCTCATAGATGCAATAAATCATTTGATAATCCTTCCTTCACAAAACTAGTGTCTTATTAGATGCAAAAATTAAGGGTTGATGGAGTTAGAGCTTGATCTTCCTATGTGCCCTTAGGTCTCCCATGTGCTAAAACTCAACAAATATTCACATTGTAGAATATGTATGAGATGCATTTGACCAAAAATATGAATCATAACTTAGCAGAAGAATCAGAAGTTGTAACAAGCAAATCAATAAGCATACCTAGCAATGTAATCAATTTCATATCCATGGTCAGCCTCTTCTTGCAAAGGTTCAATCCAAGAGCTGACTAATGTACGGTACTTTCTGCTCACAATCATGGCTCTCGGTGGAATCTGCTGGTTATCTTTGGCCATAGCATCCAAAGCTTCTAGCAACTCAACAATCCTTCCTGAATTAAGTAACATTTCAGTTTACTTCTTATACTTGTGCATGTCCCCATCTCTTTATAGATTTTTTTTGGATGTTGCATTGTTGAAAATCTCTAAAGGAATTAAAATAGAAATGTGAAGGACAAATTCAATGCTTGGGATGATGTGATGGCATCAATCTTAAAAGAAACTGTGACTGCAATTGAGCAATATGCTATATATACCTTCTCGACATAAAGCTCGAAGATACAAAGATAGTGGATCCCCAAAATTTCCTTCATTGTATAGAACTTTTGTCCCACCTTCAAAATTTGAAAGGGCGCGGAAATGTCGAATGGCTTCCCGTACTACACAATATCTGGAAAAGCACTCAACTAACAGCCTGGAAATAGAGGTATGATGTAAACCAGGTTAGAAGAGAGTTCTGCTTGTGCTCAAGAAACAATTTATTCTCACACGCATGATGCATCATATTTATGATATCTGGTTATATCAACAAAATGAAATAAAAATGAGTTTCAAAAACCAAGGTGCATGAAGTCATTGTTTCAAACAAAATGAACTGTATATTCGGTTCCTAGAAATGATGGGGATCCATAGAAATTAAATTCACACCATTCTCAATCCATCTCATCAAGAATATATGGGAAGCAACAACATAGCATGTTGTTCGTTCTCCTAAAACAAACAAAATGTTCCAAACTAAATTATATGCAAGAAAGAAACCAGTGCACAAGCTCCCGCTTCAGAGAGACTGGTTCATGTATTAATGTATATGCAGCCTTTCCCTTACTTTTGCATAAACGTTGCTTCCCTTAGTCAAACCCAACAAGACCTCGAGTTTACAGGGAAGTAATCTTAAACTATAATTACTACTGTACAAAAAATCGTCCATCAAATAATATATTGAGATGATAAAGATAACAGAGACTTAAAATGCCCATCATATCTATAGAACCTAGGATGCCAACGGGGCAAATAGATACTCACCCCATTACACTTCACATTTGATTGAAGTCATTAATCAGCTAAAAACATTTGGACATGATTGGTGACAACAAATATCTCATGCTGTACCAGTCTAAGATAAAAAGGGTTGACATATAACTAATTAATCCCTCTAACTTTATAAATTGGCATTATATGTAAAATTAGAGATACCAAACCTTACATCTATAGATAATGCATTGAATAAAATAAAAATGAATTTCATCATATGTATTTTTGATTGATATGAAGGAAGCAGAATTTGTTTACGCATGAGTTCTCGCATTAGGTCGCAAGCGTTTGTGGTCTTCAACCATCATCCCAAGTAACTCAGCAACATCTTGAACCCTGTGAATCACATCAATGCCAAAGGACGAGGAAATCAAAATTTACGAATATCATCTATAATTATTTAGACAGTTAATTTCATATGAATAAGTATAACAACATTGTAATCCAAAGGCTAAACTTATATTTCAATACTGAGCATATCCAAGTACATGGTTAGAGTAATGGGAGGAGAATGAGAAACAAAAAAAACAACATTTCACAAAGTTGGATGGCCTCGGCATGAAATTCCGACAATTATTCTTTCTTCATTATCCATTGGAAAGCTTGAATCTAACCATACAGATAGCACAAACCCATGCTACTAAGGGTCCCAATTTCCATGAAATTCTTTTTGTTGAATGGCCTCTGCCTCCCTTCGGTGATCATGTGGCATGGGTTCTACCCCACTTTTATTAGTCAATATAGTTTTAATAAAGGATATTAAACGGCCAAAGGATATGGAGTTCAATGATGATTTCCACTTGTCCAAAACTTTTACTATCATTTCATGGCTCAACCAACCATGAGAAAAGTCAACCACACAAATAGTACCTATTTCTTATAAGCAGCTCCAACTTACAGAACCATATTCAGACTAGCAAAGGGTGGGTGAAATGGCAAGGACTGGATGCAATAACTATCAAGTAACCAGTCCAAATCACCATAGCAATGGTGGCAATTGCCTGTAAACAAAATATGCATGCTACAGTATATACCTGTCATGAGATTCAGCTCTTGTATATGCTTGGATCACCCAATTATATGACTCTGCATCTGGTTTCATATAATCTGGTAACACAAATAAAAACATAAATGCTACGGAAACTCAAACCATGAGAAACACAAGCTTTAGGAACATCAATCTTATTGGAACCTAATTTTAAACTTGAATCTACCGGCCAACATCTGCCTCCAGATAAAAATAATTCTTGCAAACTAAGTAATAATAATCGTATAAGTAATGATGAGGTTAATCATAAATAACTGAGATGAATTAACAAAAGATGTACCTACCATTGATCCTGCCAACTTACGCACATGGAAAGGACAAAACTAAGAATTTGCTAGAAATGGCTATATTAACCTAAAACATAGTTAAAATGCTAAACCTTCTCCATATTCCATGTTCTCAAACGTTGCATATGCTACTTCAGGTATTCCGCAGGTAGCCTACACCATGAAAAACATGATAATAATATGATGCAGAGATTCTAACACGCGTGTACAACAAAATATTAATAAAAATCAAAGTCACATAGTTCAACACAAACAGATCATGCAAGAAAAAAAGTACTCCCTTTGTCTCAAAATAAATGTCCCGCTGTTTAAAAACAGAAGTCCCAGAATAAATGTCCACCTTCTTATTCCAGAAGTTAGTTATATATGAGTTACCAATAGCATCCCCGGTTTGATTTAGTTACAAGTTTTTTTTATCAGCAATAAATATAAATTGACATAAAAATAATTACAATGCGAGCCCGAGAGGGCGGAAAGAAATACATCAAGAAGGAAAACAAATTGCCCGGAAAAGACACGGTAAAAATGGCAGAAGCCCCGAATGTGCGTGATCTGAGTCGAGGTAGAACGATTCAGACAGAACCAAAAATGGCTGGAAAAACGGTCCAAAAAGGTTCGAAAGATGAACCAGGCGAACCGAAGAACCGGACCACAGAAAACTGGACCGGCCCACATAAACCCTAGCATCGCAAACGCGATGTGGGCGAGCCGCCGCACCTAATCCGGCGGAGCTCCGGCAAAGTGAGGCCAGCACCTCCAGACTTCACCTCTCGTGGTTCCAACTCTCCCCCGACCCACAAACTAAAGCGACCGCAACAGAACTCCTCCGGTGTGCGAGGATCGACGTTGTCAGCCAACACCGACAGAAATCTCCGGCGAGAATGTCGAGAGAAAACACGTATGGAAACACCCGTGGTTCGATTTCTCTTTGATAAGATGTTGACAAGATGTTACAACCACTTAGTGGAATAGCACATGAAGATCAAGAGGGTGTGTAGCGGATATGGAAGCATTAATTTTCTAAAACTTAATCTTTACTAAAAAGTAAATGGGACACTACGAAGAATTGAAGTATAAGAAAATACATCACGACAGAAAAAAAAAAGTAACACACAATGTCTTTTCTGAACAGTGGTATCTTTATTACTCCATCCGTCTAAGTATGAATATCCACTTTCCCTTTTTTCGTAAGAATTTAGGAGAAACTAGTTAGTATTGGGCATTTCACTATGTTGTCCTATGTGCTTTTGCTGTAACAAACTTAGTGCTTCTACTTAAGTATCTTATGGATACTATTGGACACTCAATTTGGGCATAGGGAGCATTATTTTCTAAAATATTTCATGAGCAACCATAAAGAACCCATACTCATATGAGATTGGATGAAGAAAGAAAATAAACCAGGCACTACTTACTCATAAGTATTACTTATCAGTTATCAATGAAGAAAGCAGATAAGCAGAAATAAACGAACACTGAACCCTCCAAATTTTATCTAATAGGCCATGTGAAATCCTCTTACTGTGGATGTGCAGTAAGTACCCATGGCTGGTAAGGATGAATTATTTTGCACCACTGCCAAAAATCCTTAAAACTGTTACGCATTACTTTTGAAAACTGAACATAAAATTCCACTTGATTTCTGTCAGCAGAAAAGAAAATTACTTCTCTGTTGCTTCACTAGGGAAAAAGTTGTAGAGCTGTAAAAAACTGGAACTCACAGGTAGTCATGGTAAAATTATTATTTCACCTAGCATCTAATTCAAGTTTTATTCCACTTAGTACACTGCCCAAAGCTTTGATTGTCATAGCAATTCTGAAGTAAACGAAGCAATGGGGTCCAACTAACTATGGATGAAACTAATGTGTTGGTTAGATCAAGGTTATTTAAAGTTGAGCATGGAACTGATGGAGGTTTTCCGGCACAAGCTTAAGGATTTAAGGTATTGTAGTAACAAACCTCATTTATACACGCGAATGTTATCCAGCTAATAAGTATAATGTGAAAACAAACTTCATAAGGCTTACTTGCACACTAAGAAGACAATTGAAATGAAAAGTTGTAGCCATGCGTCCATATGACTCCATTTCATATGCAATGTCCAATGCATTGGAGTGATCCCCAGCTTTACAGTCTTCCACAATCATAAGGTCATAGAGTTCATCGCTAGCTCTGAGCCCACCTTTTGAGCCTTCTAGAAACACCTTGTTGGCAGTCTCCAAATGTTTGTTCCTAACAAGCTCCTCTGCCAACATCAAGAAGTCGATCAAAGAGACATATAACCAAACAGATTGCGCGCATAACTTGAATTAAAGCAATGATATACCAACAAGAATGATCCAAGCCTGTCGAACGTCGTAATTGAACTTGTTCATGCCGGCGAGAACTTCAAATGCCAAGGAACCTTCCCCTTTACAGCCCAAGAGACGGAGCAGAGCGATAAACGTCTCGTGAAGGGGGCGAAGCCCCGTGCTGAGCTCCCGTTTCAGGGAATGCATCTACAGGACAGCAATTGAATAGCAGAAACAGAAATCAGAGACCACAATGGAGAGAGAGAGAGAGAGAGAGAAGTGGCAATGACAATCCAATACAGTACCGCGCCATTGAGGTCGTCGCTGAGGATGTAGGAGACGATGAGGCCGTGGTAGGAGCGAGGGCCGGGGATGAGGCCGGCGGCGATCATGTCGTAGAGGACCTGGGAGACGGCGGAGGGGTCGGCGGCGCGGGCGCGGGACATGAGCTCCTCCATGAAGGAGAAGCGGAGAGACTTCTCAGCGGGGGAGGCAAGGAGAGGGGCCGAGAGGGACCCGTCGCGCTCCCGCTTCTTCCTTGGCCGGCCCCGCTTCGCCGGGGCGGACACGGCGGAGCACACGACGGCGTATCGGGGGAAATGCGGAGGTTTCAAATGGAAAGGAAGGGGAGTGTAACTGTAGGTGAAGAGACTGGACATCTTCACAGACGGAGCTTGTGTTGTGTGGATAAGGAGAATTTTGGACACTCTGTGTGGAAACTGAATCGGGGTTTAAGGAGAAGAGGGGTTTATTGCAAATATTTTATCTTCTGGGTTTATTGCGTAAATTTACAACACTTCATTATATTCTGCTTACTTTATTGAGTTAATGTCACATGAATATATATAAATTAGGGTTAATTACACTTTATCCTTACTAAAATGACCTCATTTACGCTTTTCTATAATTAAATTAAAATTTTTATATTTAGGTCAAGCTAAAATGAGTTTTTTTACACTTTGTCCAAGTTAAAATGATTTTTTTACACTTTACCTCATTTTCGTCAATTTTGGCATTAAATATAGGTCACGTTCACATGGGAATATATTTTCTTAAATGACAAAATGCCATGGGAAATATAGGTCACGTTCACATGGGAAATATATATTTCTCACGTGATGCCACGTGACCTATATTTAACGTCAAAACAGACGAAAATGAGGCAAAGTGTAAAGAAAACCATTTTAGCTTGGGCAAAGTGTAAAAATTTTATTTTAGCGGTGGTAAAGTGTAAATGAGGTCATTTTAATATGGATAAACTGTAATTAACCCTATAAATTGTCCAGTTTTAGTCACATAACTATATTATCAAATCTCCCATCAACAAATAAATACAAAGTAAATTATTTTAATCACATTACTACAATGTAAATGTTCACTTAAGTTGATTGTTTTAGGTACATGACTACAATATCAAATGTTTACATTTGAAATTGCTATAAATTGGACGGAAAACCCATGAGATATTCATCACATGATTTACTTCAAATTTTTATACGCCGAATTTTATAGGGTTTAGTAAATTTTATCTCTTTCGCCTCACGGATATGTCGAATGTATTTTAGGTGAAAATAAGCCACAAAATAGCAAAACAGGTAAAAACATGTTTGGAAACTTGCCGGACTCACCCCGACAGGTTTTGCTAAATCCAGCAGGAAGAACATGGACAAATTGGAGAAGCAGCAACTTCACCTAGACAACCTCCACAACTTCACCTAGGCACCTTCCGCAACTTGACCTACTCACCTTCGTGTAACTCTGACATGCACCAAGTGACTTTGCTTGCTTTGTTTTGAGTTGTGATCATGTCGGACTCACCCCGGTAGGTTTGCGCGATCAGTGCAAATTTTCAGTAACTCTCCATTTTACCCTCCGTTTAAGCTATACTATAAATCAAAGTTAGGGTTCAAAAATTAGGAGTTGATCAATATCAGCTTTGAAGTAGAAGGAGACTGGAGAAAAGAGGAGGAAGTAGAGAGATCGAAGACGATCAAGAGGAGAAGACCCGAGCTTAATCGATTTAAGGTCTTCTTGTTCTTTTAATTTAGTTGGATTAATTTATGTTTTATGAGTAGATTAATAGTTTATATTTAATATTTTGTATGAACTTGGGATTGGGATTGGATATGAGTTTAGATTCATGCCTGATTTGAACATTATTGTCTATTGATGAACCATTGAATAATTTTTTTACCATGGAATGTACATATTTAAATATTTTGATGGTTGAAAACATGATAATGGAATTGAGTAGCTAGACACTCGGTCGGGAATAAGATGATGGGGATTGAAAGGGTGTAAAATTGATTTCATGAACTTGTAATTGGGGATTTCGGATTAAGAACCTTAATTGTGTAACTTAGTGCTCCACCTCTAGGAAAGGTTAATGGTGATCTAATCTAGAAAAGAAGGTGATAGCAATCGACCTAGGTGAATTAGAACAACTTGGGCATAGACTTACATACCTCGTTGACTCGATCGGGGATTGAATCCCCGGCGCACACGGTAGTGTACCGGTCACTAAGTAACAAAGGGCTTTCGATGAATCACCGAATATCGATCCCACAGGGAATACGAGTCTAGGCAAAGTAGTCATCAAGTGTAGAGTTGATAGGATCGGGCTTGGACAAAAATATAGAAGGGGGGTTTGTTATCGAACAAATCGCATTTAAGCATTCAATCACTAAACTACTCACTATCATGCAATCACTACAATTAACACTAAAACATCAAGGAGGAAAACCTGCCGGACTTACCCCGACAAGTTTGGCTAAACCCGGCAGGCAGAACATGGACAAATTGGGGAAACATCAACTACACCCAGGCAACCTCCACAACGTCACCCCTGGAACCTTCA
>JAYMTP010004312.1:0-15168 GCA_036897365.1 Geranium brycei
TGATTCGGTGAAGGTATAAACTGAAATTTTTACTTATATATTGCTGGAAATTTTTGCATGAAGATCGTTAAATGTTCTCGGGATTCCATGGTTACCCATGGAATCCTTCACTATGTAATTCAGAAGCAAGTTGGAAGCAAGTTATTATTAGATACAATACAATTTCATAAAGATTGTCATGGTATCAGAGCCAGGTTAATTTTTCTTTAGATCTTGGTTCAATCTTCAAGCGAGTGTTGCTTTGCCCACTCGCTAATTATATTTTAGCGGGTGGGCAAGGCATTATAAATCTGAAATCTGTTATCTGATCATCCGTTTTCGTCATCCAATTCGGTCATCCATCATCCGTCATCTGTGCTGTCATCCAGATCTATCATCTGCGCATCCGGTCATCCACGCATCCGCCATCCAGTGTCATCCGCCATCATCCGTTCATCCGACATCCGATTCCGTCATCCGCCATCATCAGTCATCCAGATCTGTCATCCGCCATCATCAGTCATCCGCCATCCAGCATACAGTTTCCTTACTGCCTTATTTGCTCCACTACCCCCTTTTGCTACTGGGATTTTCGACCAATTTTCTTTTTCATTGACATGATTTGGGTGTTTTCTCGAGACGATTTGGTTTATTTCTTATTATAAGTCTCTCTTAAATGTGGGAGGATATGCTGAAGCCGTAGCGCACTCGGACTCTAGCTCTAAATTCGATCTCTAACTCAGTATTCGGTATCTACCACTGTATTCGGTTTATATCTTTGTATTCGGTCTCTGCTTCGATTTTCACATCGGTCTCCTATTGTTTGCCTCTCTTGAATATGAGAGGATATGCTAAAGCCGCAGCGCATTCGATATCTAACTCTACTTCGGTATTCAAATCGGTATCCGTAGTCTCCGTATTCGGTCTTCACCTCGATCTTCAGCTCCGTCTCTGGTCTCCGTATTCGGTCCATCTCCGGCATCTGTATACGGTCTCAGAATTGGGTATCAATCCCCAAAGCCTCAAGGCTCTGGTTTCCTTTAGAATTGGGTATAGATTCCCAAAGCCTTCAGGCTCCGGTCTCCGTCTTCGAGTTTCGAGTTCAAGCACCAGTCATCGTCACTTCACCGCCATTCCCGTCATGTGCCGCCACTGCTTCCGATTTTTTTTTTGTAGTCAAATTGATGTTGGTCGACCCACATCAATTTGAGGGGGGTGTCAATCAGGGTAAATTAAGGTTTAGTATTATGTTAGGCCCATTAAGGTTTATGTTTGAGTATTAGGTCTTCCTATTAGTATTATGTTTCCTAGTTTGGTTTATATTCCTATTGTTCCCTGTATGAAGGAACCTCCTCTATGTAATTTAGAAGCAAGTTATTATCAAATACAATACAATTTCATAAAGATTGTCAATTAGGGTAATCTGAGCCTTAGGCTAAATGCACACGCGCGCCGCGGTTGCCATCCATCTGCACCGGGCCTAGGCACAAGTCTGGAATTTGGTAGAGCACATGCGGTGCGAGAAAGTCAGAGTTTTTTTTATGAAAAATCCTTTCTTTTCCTATACCTAAAGTGGTCAATGGCATTTGAAATTTGAATATACTCTCTTTATTTCTTTGACTTCAGAAACTTAAGTTCACTTTATTACATCCGTCCTAACATTTTAAACACCGTTTTTATGGCACACTGGCTGCCTTATAAGATTTATAAATACCAGAGGTCGAGACACTTGAGAAAGTACACTGAAAACAAAATTCTCTTTCAAAAGACTGTTTCTTGTGCTTTCATTCAGAGGTTCCTAATTGTGCAATCAAACAAGTTTTGGTTTATTGTTCGTTCAATCAGTATGAATGCTTTATATGAGGCTATTTTATTCCCTTCCCGTTCCAGGGTTTCGTCTTGTTAGTTTCAGACTTTTCTATGCGAGTGGACGTGCATCATAGGGACAACCGTGTTAACCTCAGAGGCAACCGGCACACAATCGTCACCACGGTCCAACCAAAGAAATTGCTTTCAAGTCAATGGTTTCCATACCATGACAAAGTTCCTTCTCAATTCAGTAATCTATTTTGAGTTTATTTGCTGATAGCGTCATCCATGGTCCAACAGGTTACACCCTATCAAGTGAGAACCATAATTTCTAGATATATTTCATGCCAAAGTTGAAGGAATTTACAAGATACGTCAAGAACCTAATGTTCATTTATAACATATACAGTAAGATTATTCACGGATTGGAGGTTTTCATAAACATATCAGATACATGCTTGATACATGGAAAATGTGCATGATTTTGAGACCCTAAAACACCCATGGTTTCTCGATTATTCTTTTTCGAAACTATAGCAAACACGAGACATGTCAAGAAAAGAGAAACAATGTCAATGAAAGTTAATTTTCAACGCAATCATCCAGGGTAAAAAAAATCAACAAAGCTAAGGAACGACTTGAGATAGAGTTGCCCAAAAATAACCGAACCGATCTAACCCAAAATATAGTCGAACCGAAAAATCGAATTAGTTCGGTTCAAAATAAAACCGAACTGAAACTCTATCGGTTCAGTTTCAGTTTATAAAATGAGAGCCGATAAACTGATCAATTTGGACACATGGCTCATTTTAAGTCATCAATCTTTATTAATTGAGCATAAAAATATTAAGCCAACAAAAAATAAGTTAAAATAATATGTGAAGACCGACCCAAAATGTAAGAATTCATGAAAATCGGTTTAAAGAAAACTCAACCGAAAACCAATAATTCAAATAATTAGACAAAACTGTCTAAAATATGATAATTTCATGAAATTGGGTTTATAAAAAACCAAACTATAAATAAAAAATTGACATGTTTAAAATTGAATCGTACCAAATTCCATTGGTTTGATTTTCATTTTTTTCTTTATAAAACTAAACCGACTCAAAACCGAATCGTGAACAGCCCTAACCTGAGACGACCGATAGGTTTCACAACTAAGAGATTTTGAAAAACAAAGAAAATTGAGTACAAAATATTCCTAAAGCTTGACATTGAACAAGTTTTTGGCGAATGAGATTGGTAATCTCTCACAAATGGGAGTGGGCTTTGCTGTTGGCCCGTTGAGTAGAGAACAATAGGTCCAACCCATCAAATAAGCATCAGGTCCCAAATAGCTCCACTTGGTTCCGACCACTGACTTGGATGGAAGAGATTGAATGATAGCATTTCGCAGAACAATACTAACCGCTCTCTCTCAGCGCCGCCTCCTCCTCGACCTCCCTCCTCTGCTCTCTTCCTTTTCCTCTTCATCGGAAACCATGGAGTGGCCTGCCAATAAAGTCCGCGAAACCTTCATCAACTACTTCGAGAACAAGGACCACGTCTTCTGGAAATCCAGCCCCGTCGTCCCTCACAACGATCCCACCCTCCTCTTCGCCAATGCCGGTTCGCTTTCAATTTTACTCTTCCTCTTGCTTTTTCTGGGATTTTTTGAATTGACTTTGCTGTGGCTGCTCATCGTTAGGTATGAACCAGTTCAAGCCGATTTTTCTGGGCACGGCGGATCCGAACACTGCCCTGAGCAAGCTTTCGCGCGCCTGCAACACCCAGAAGTGTATCAGAGCTGGGGGCAAGCACAATGATCTTGATGATGTGGGGAAGGACACTTACCACCACACCTTCTTTGAGATGCTTGGCAATTGGTCCTTTGGGGATTACTTCAAGAAAGAGGCTATTCAGTGGGCTTGGGAACTGCTCACTGAGGTCAGCTCTTAGTGCTTCAATTCATTGGTTTCAATTTTTTGTTTTGAGTTAGCTTAATGTGTTGCCTGACTACTTTCCATTTCCTTAACTGTATTGGACTTCTGATCTAATCTGTGTAAAGGGTTAATCAGTTTTTGTATGTCTGCTAATACTATGAAGGGACTTTTCTGGTTTATAAAGTTTTAGCTGATTAATGAATTGCACAACTATTGAAGATGAGTTTCTAACACACTCATCAGGTCATTTGCCTATGGAATCCTTGTTGAATTGCTTGATTCTGTGATGTTTGAGTTCTGTAGGAGCCTATGGGGTACATTCATAATTATAGGTTGAATTATTAAGTGTGAAATGATTCCCCATAGATAGTTAAGAGTTCCTCATGTAGTTTTCCTTGGTTTTAATGAGTTGGTTTGTGTGCGTGCGTGTGTGTATCTATATCAGACCCCATTAATTGGATTCAGTTACTTGAGTGTCAAGAGTTTTTGGATTGCAGGTTTATAAATTACCAACAAAGAGGATCTATGCAACCTATTTTGGTGGTGATGCGAAAGCTGGTCTTGATCCTGATACTGAAGCAAGAGATATATGGCTCAAGTTCTTGCCTTCTGAGCGAGTGCTGCCATTTGGTTGTAAAGTATGGTATCTTCTTTGTTGCTAAAATATATAATTATGAAGCTTGTCCGTAACTCTAAATGTTGGAATTTGGATAATAATTAGAAGTAGATAATAATGTTGTAAACACATTTTAAATGTTTCTCTTATCCTTCGTTTAGTTATACTATAATGTGCAGCATTTTTTTGGCAGTAACTTCATATCATGTCACTTGACTCACTTCAATGGGTTTTTATATTACTTAGGTTATTTGACTTATGTTGCAAACTAATAACAATGGGCAAGGGCAAGGAAGGTAAATGGAACTTAATGATATCCAATAATGAGAGTTTGAACTTTCACCCCTATGATTAACATCTGCACACCATTTAAAGCATCATGGTGAATCTTCTCAAGCTATTAGTCAGTCACTAGATTATTGTTTTTATTGATGTAAAGAACATTTAATGCGAGGTGGGGATTTTTATTGATTCTCGATGTGGAGTATGCACATTCTTGTGTTATTATCTACACGCCATTCCAAAATCTGTAGTTTCTTATATAACAAGATTAAAAAATTCCATTGTATTAAAGATCAATTTTGAGGTAGAAGAAATCAGTGAAACCTTACGGATGCATGAGCTGTTAGTACATTTGTTTTCTGTTGTTAGATGCAAAAAGCATAGTGAGGACATTCAGTGAAGTGTATTCTTGAAGTTAAAATGAAATATATATATATATATATATACGAGTAGTAGTAAGAAAAAGCATGATCACACACGATTTAGCATAAGAGATAACATTAGATAGGACACTTAGTGGAAAATGCCAAAGAGTTTTCTAAAGGATTCATTTCAGTTTTCTACTAATTTCTATGAAGATATATTGTGCTTAATCATTTTACCTGACTGATTTTCTGTTTATGTGATAGGACAATTTTTGGGAGATGGGGGATACTGGTCCATGCGGACCTTGCACTGAAATTCATTTCGATAGAATTGGTAATCGGGATGCTGCGTCATTGGTTAACTTTGATGATCCTACATGCATTGAGATATGGAATCTTGTATTTATTCAGGTAACACTTTGTTCTAATGTCTTCTGAGATGTGACCAGTGCTCTAATAATCCCTGACTAGTCCGATTAGTCCCCTATTAATCCCCAATTAGTCCTTAGAGGCCCTATCTGCCTGACCAATGCCTAGCGTTTTTTAAAACACTTGATGTGACAGTACACTGATGAGAGGGGTTTTCATGCATTAATCTGAAATACCTTAATATTGCTCTAAATTCAGCCATAATTATGTGTGATATTCGTATATTCTTATTTGAATGTATATGCGTGAAAATATATTGTAGATGTTTCATAACTTTTTCCTCATTCTTATGATTTACAGTTCTTATGAACTCTTTTGACAATCTTTTTCTTTCATTATCTCTATACAGTTCAACAGGGAAAGTGATGGTTCCTTGAAACCTCTACCTGCTAAGCATGTTGATACTGGAATGGGATTTGAAAGATTAACATCTATACTTCAGAACAAGATGAGCAATTATGATACAGACGTGTTCTTGCCCATCTTTGATGCTATCCAACAGGTAATGATTGTGGCACATTTTTTTTCTACTCATGTATCATATTCATGTGGGTTTACAAATTTATGTTATATAATTTTGAAGAAACTTGCAGGCTTTTATTTAAAAGCAGAAACTAAACCGGCACAATCCAGATTGGCCTGTATTCTTAGTTGGACTTGATGGTTATTATTTTGTATAATTTCTTTATTGTTTACACCCTTGATCTACCTAAATTAGGTTTATTCTCATGTTGAATCTAGTTTCACGATGATAAAGCCCTTGAGGGAATGATGTAATTCATTTACTTCCTTGTTCTGTAGGGTGGTATATACCAGTTATGAGATTTTAGTTTTGGAGTTCTATAATCTTCAATAACTACATTTTGATTTTAAGCTGAGGGCTGGGAGAAGGATGGTTCTTGTTCATCTTTCATTCTATGCATATATGAGGTTAGGAAATAACAAACTGGCATGAGGTGCTCATTTGATAACCGTCCATAACAAAGTGGTTTAGTGGAAATGATAAAGATAATGAATGATAAGCCGACTTTGGCTGTCATTTGGATTTCATTTGTTTTATCCATCCCATTTAGTTATTATGATAGGAATACTAAATTCTTGTTACATAAATCTCTTATTATAGGTATACTTATAAGAACAATATACTTTTAAATATGGTGGTAGGCAACAGGGGCTCGACCATATTCTGGAAAAGTTGGACCAGAAGATACCGACGGGGTTGACATGGCTTACAGGGTTGTGGCTGATCACATTAGAACTCTTTCATTTGCTATTGCTGATGGTTCTCGTCCAGGTAGAGTATTAGAATTCAAAAACTTTGCACTCTTCTGTTTCCTTGCTATTGTTATAGTTTTTTTAGACATCTGTAGTTCGTTCATCTATAGCAGTATCATTATCAGTTGGAGATACTTGTGCTCTATTTGTCCACTAAAAATCACATTATCCAGTCTCTGATTTCGTACAGAATGCTGCCTTATTTTCTAGCTTAACTAATTAAATACAATATATTTGCATTATGATATCATGGAAATATAATAGGACTTGCATGCTTATTTTTCTGCACTACATTCAATGAATAATGAAGGGAGGTTGGGAAGGTTAACTATTTAGGAAATCTAAGTTATTAGTTTCATTAAAACCTAGAAATTTATGAAAACGGTTGCAAGTTTTCATCTACAATGAATGGAGGTTGACAAGCCTTACTACCTGCTAAGGTGTATTCTGTGTTATCTTTTTTGCAGATTGTCTCTCCAGTTGTCTTGTCATTTTCTTTTTGTAACATGTGACAATTTTTCTTGTTGCACAGGCAATGAAGGCCGTGAATATGTTCTGAGGCGTATTCTTCGTCGAGCTGTTCGGTATGGAACTGAAGTTCTAAAAGCAGAACCGGGATTTTTCAATGGGTATGAATCATGAATGTGCCTTTTTTATGTTTTGTTTTGGCATTAATGACGCTTAGCTTGCAATTATTTAACTCTCCCGCTCTTTGAAGGTTAAAAGATCCATATAGAATTCTAATATTAAATACTATTGTTTTCCATTTTTGTTTGTTGTTGCTAATGTAAACAATGCTATTATGATTGTGCTACCCAGGCTCGTCAATGTTGCTGTGAAAGTGATGGGTGATGTTTTTCCCGAGTTAAAGCAACATGAGGTACATATTAGAGAGATACTTGAAGAAGAAGAAGCAAGTTTTGGGAAAACTTTGCATAAGGTAATATGGGTACATTCTTATTATATGCATGGAATATATGTGTTGTTTTCTTTGAACTGTGTAGGTCATAGGTCATATTTGTCCTAATTAAGTATGATTTTTAATTTATTATCTTCACAATACTGTTATGGCATACGATGTGCCTCTTCAATGTCACTGCTTTATCCTTGATTCTCCTGTATTTTATTCATATAAAATGTAAATGAAAACAAAAGCCGTGTCAATTAGAAATGACACGCTGAAAGCAATTGATTGGTCTCTGGTGTTTTAGGACAAAATTTATAGCTTTAAGCCTATATGAACTAGTGAATTAACCAAAGGTGACACTTAGCGTCCTTAATTTCCTGCCATATTATGTAGACGGCAAAAGAATAATTAAGGTGCCTAAATATACTTGATGCTTGGCTGACATAGCCTTGCACATAGACTTTTGTGTCACATTTGTATGTATTCACAATGAACAGTGTTGTAAGAGTTATGCCCAGGTTCTAACTGATTGTATGTGTTATTACAAAATAAGTTATTTTTCAGTAAGAATCAATTATGACACACAGTATTGATTTTGAACTTTTTTCCCTATAACTTCTTATAGTTCTCCATTTCTGTATATCACATCTTGACTGTATAAATCTTTTTATTTTGAATTAGAAGTTCATTCCATTTTTTCTTGTGATCTTGTGCTCTAAACTCATGTATGTTCTGGGAGTCTTCATGATTTCCTTTGTTGGGTTTCACGGATCTTGTTGAAACAGTTATAGATATCAAGATAATAACCCTGTTGGCGTCTCCGTCTCATCCCATTATATAGGGAATACAGTACACAAACTAATTATGAAATATACTGCTGATGCAAACTAGGAAACCCTAAATAGGTAACCCTAGGAACCCTGATTGACAGTAATATTTGCATTTCTGTATGGTTGTCATACTGGCCTCTGTTTTTCAGTCTTTATATGCTATTGATGCTAGTGCTTGCTGATATAAAGTTTGAGATACAGCAAACCTATTCTTTTTACTACACAAATTTGCTATAGATATATCTGATTTAGTAACAGGTTTGTATGTAGCAGACTAGCAGTGGATGAATGCATAAGGTATTGGGGCATACTTGTAAAGTTAGATTTACAACGCTGGTGTAAATTTAGATAACTGCTACTGTTTTGGGCTGATGTTTTTTGGTTTGGGTCATTCTCAACTGTCTGTTAGCCTTTACGATTGAAATTCTAATGAGAAATTGCCTCTTTTTTTTCTTCCCCTTGAAATTACAAACATGTCAACCTTTGTGTGTAAGCTTGCATAATCTGTATTCTATATATTCACTCATTTTATCATATTTGGAGTTTATTGAATTATCACCCAAATGGCATGTGTACGACAACTTCTATGGATCTCTGAATTTTTGGTATTGTCTTCTTTATTTATTGTTTCTGAGTAATAACCTTAATGATTACTGAACTTGTCTCCAGGGAATTGAGAAATTTAAGAAGGCTGCTCAGGATGTTGAGGGAAGCGTATTGAGTGGCCAGGTGAGGATTTTTCTGTGCTCTCTCTTTAAGTGGTGGCCATGCCATCATGTTTTATGCTGCTTTCCCTTGGTCTTATAGACCTTTCACTTAACTACCCTAAATACATTCCTCATTTTCAGAATTTGCTTTATGCCCATCTTTAAGTTGTCACATTATTAGTGTACTTGTAGAGGTTGAGAAGTTGTTCCCAACTTCCCATCGACCCAGAATTGATATGTTTATTCTAGATTTTTTCTCCTCAGTTAGCTTCTTCGGTTGATATGTTAAGTAGTTCACATTCTTTTTTATGCGTTTTTTCTAGAATTAACGCACTTCTCATGTACATGTTTTAAGCCTTCACTTGACATTTTAATGACTACTTGACTTGTACACATTTTTTGCCATTCAATACACTTGTGGTTTTCCTTGCAGATTTCTCATGTCAACTATATAGGCCCTGTGTTTATAATAGATCTGCTTGAGGAGATCAAAATCATATTATGGATATCAGTTTTTACTTTTAGTTTTTATCAAGCAGCTAGAACCCAGGCCATTATTATCCATATAAATTAGCATACAGTTCTGTATTTATCCACCAATATCAATGTGTGATGTTGGTTATAGAATAGTGCAGTGTCGAATAAGTCTAATAAACTCAAAGGTGACAACTTTCATTGAAAATGGAGCATAGAAATATAAGAATACTCTCAGAAGGTTGAAATATTTAGCTGACCCAACCTAGAGCAATCTTTCGTATCTTTTGATGGCCCTAACTTTTTGTGGATTGCAGGATGCATTTGTCTTGTGGGATACGTATGGGTTCCCATTAGATTTGACCCAGGTACATGCAGTGCTTTGTTTTATTTTATCTTCCATTATATGCAATCTTGTTAGCATTTGAATCTCAATTATTTTATTCCAACCAGTTGATGGCGGAAGAAAAAGGTTTACTAGTTGATGTTGAGGGTTTCAATAGTGCCATGGATGAGGCAAGGGAAAGATCAAGGAATGCTCAAAGCAAGGTATAGGGATTAACTCTTAGTTTTTAATACACCACCGTCTTCATTAGAAACCTTTTGTTGAAATTCCTATAAATTTCTTTCGTTATTTTTGAGGAGTCATGACAAAATGTTACCTTAGATGGAATTGGTTGTACATGCAGTTCACCTTTTTATTAATTTCAATTCTTACAGCAAGTTGGTGGTGCTATTGTCATGGGTGCTGAGGCTACCTCAACATTGCACAAGAGAGGCGTCGTTGCAACGGATGATAAATTCAAATTTGTTTGGTTCCAGGTTATTATTTTTGTATCTGACTTGGCCTACACAATTTTGATCTGTTGTGTACTTCGCTGTCCTTCTGCTTAATAGTAATGTGCACGTATCAATTTCTGATGTGTTTTCAACTATGTTAGGACCATGAAACTGTTATTAAGGCAATCTACACTGGTTCTGAGTTCTTGGAAAGTGCTACTGGTGGCAATGAAGTTGGTGTTGTTCTGGAAACTACAAATTTCTATGCAGAGCAAGGCGGACAGGTATGCTACATTGGAAGAGCAAAACTAGAGCTGGTTGTTTACCAAATGTTTTCAGTACCACATGCATGCTCGATTCAGTTTTAGTATTAGAAACAAAATAAGAAGGTGCTGAATATTTACTAATAGACTATCTAAAGAGGGTTTAGGCCATGGTGCAACTAAACGTAAGTGTGAAGGGGTAGCAGATATGGAAATGCCTTAGAAATGTAGCAGCGACAAAAGAGTAAGGGTACAATGAACAAAACTATTTGAGCAGAAGTTGCATTTGCTTTGTAAATAGGTGAGGGGATATTGAAGAATGTTTGGCATGATGCAGCAGAGTATATACTAGTACCCTGTATTGATGCGGGAAGAATTTAGATTAGGGGACAAAAATGAAGGGAGAGGCCAATGGTGAATTGGAAAAAACAATATTCAAGAAATATATGCTGATGCACGGTTTAACTGCATACCTGCTCTAGATAGGATGGTATGGATGGAAAATGTGAGGATCACATGTTTGCATTTTATGAAAGTGAAGAGAATTGACATAATTGACTGATAGTTGAATCATTAAATACAATGAGAGACCCCTTAATTTAGGGAACTGACTTACACTATAATAGGTCTCAAACTGGAAATGGGAAAGATATGGGCACCAAGCTCCTAAGTTAAATGAATAATAAGTCCCTAATATCATGGTAACAACTCTAACAGCATCAGTAAGTGTCATTGAAGAAGAAAGGGGCATTGAGACTTTTAATATGTAGAAGTTAGAATGCAGCCATTAATTATGTGATTCCTCAGTAGCTGTTTGCTTATGATTCTAACATTTTCTTCATGGGTATAGATATTTGATACTGGATTACTTGATGGCCCATTTGGCTCATTCCAAGTTTCTAATGTCCAAATTTATGGAGGATTTGTTCTTCATGTTGGTTTATTTACTGAGGCTGGCAGATTTTCTGTGGGTGATAAAGTATTATGTAAGGTAATTCAGATTCCAGACCTTGTTGTCTGCTGTTGTTATTTTGCTTACTTTGTTTGTCTTTCTTTGACTACTTTTGAATGGCTCTATGGCTTGTGCAGGTTGATTATGACAGGCGAAAGCTTATTGCCCCTAACCATACCTGCACTCATATGTTAAATTTTGCTCTTAGGGTATGCCCAAAAAACCAAGAGGTTTTGAAGTTCCAAAATTCCTTGACTGTGTATGTATGAGTAATTTTTACTTCTGTCAATACACATACAGGAGGTGCTTGGAAATCATGTTGACCAGAAGGGATCCATTGTTCTACCTGAAAAACTACGATATGATTTCTCTCATGGTCAGTTTTTATTATATTAGGCTATATCTGTTTGCAGAACTTTGCTAATGTGCTCACTGAATTTGAATAGGCAAGCCGGTGGGTCCTGACCTTCTGAGAAAAATTGAAACAATTGTGAATGAACAAATAAAAGCCGAGTTAGGTGTATTCGCAAAGGAGGCAACCCTTGCTGAAGCCAAACAAATTAATGGACTACGAGCTGTTTTCGGAGAAGTATTATGCATCAGTTTTTTAACCCTTGTTTCTGAAAAAATCATCTTTCATAGGAGCTATCTTTTTCAATATTTTCACTATACTAGTGCAGGTCTATCCTGATCCAGTAAGAGTTGTGGCAATTGGTCGGGATGTGGAGGAACTCCTGGCTGATCCAGATAATGAAAAATGGTTATCGATATCTGCAGAACTTTGTGGAGGTAGATGTCCTTCTATTGTTCTTCGTGTCTGATCTTGGATTTTTTGCTGGAATTATGTATATTGAAGCTTGATCTGTTGGTTATATCCAGGAACTCATATATCAAATACACGTGAAGCCAAGGCATTTGCTCTTTTATCGGAGGAAGGAATTGCTAAGGGAGTACGAAGGATAACTGCAGTCACTACTGAAGGTGCTTTTAAGGCAATAGAATTGGCACGTTTGATTGAAGACGAAGTTGACAGTGCATCCAAGATTGATGGTAGCTTGCTTGAAAAGGTTTGCTTGCATTTTCATACCACTAAGAGCCTTCAATCTGAAGAAACATTTTTATACCACTGCCCTTGCATAGATATAAATATGTATATGCGTGCAAATATTTGCTATTCTGGTTTACTATTCTATTTTTAAAATGTCAACTTGCCAGTATTTGATGTGTAATCAGGCATTTTCTTTCTTTCAGATGTGGCCCTCGTCTTGGGGCTTTGACTTTTTTGCACAGTTCTGCTGAATTTTTTTTCTGGCATTTTCTATAAACATGTTTGGTGGATTAACAGATAAAATGCTAATTATGAATCATAATTTATGATTTGCAAGAATGTAAGCTGAATGATTTATGATATTTCAAGTATCCAAAACTTATCATTTTAACTGAAGAGAGATAAGAGTTGAGTTGGAAGCCTCTGACCAAGCCGGCTCTCTACCCCAATTAATTGACTTGATGTTATTCTAGGATGCTTATAGCTGCTTTAAATCATAAATTTATTTTATTGTCCTTTTTCCTGCTAAGAGTTATTATAATGTTGGCCAAGTAAATAGGCACTCTGTTTCAGCTCTACTGAAGAAATCTTGTGTGACCATATCTTTTCATTATATGCTATGCTTGTAGAACACTTTTCAAGAATTTGTGAAAAGAATGATTCATTAATTCTTTTCAGTATATGCATGAAATGAAGTTGAATGAATGGCATCTAGGCAACTGGTCACCAAAGTTTAGGATTCAAATCGAGTCAATTTCATTTTCTTACCTTGCTTCTGTTTTTTAAAATTCATCTTTTGTGACTCCTGACAGAATTATTTTGTCAATATTTTTTCCACCTATACGTGATGTTCATAATATTTGGTTCTACTTTGAACAGAAAGTTGCTTCTTTGAAAAACCGTGTGGACTCAGCACCTATTCCAGCAGCGAAGAAAGCTGATATCAAGAAAAAGATTGATTTACTACAGGTACTGCTGAGCTAATGTCGAGACTTGCCATCTTAGTGAATAGTGAATACTCTTGTCTCTCTCATTGTTGCATTTATTTGTTTGTATTAACTGTTTCATTGGTGTAACAGAACCAAGTGAGGAAGGCTCAGAAGAAGATTGCTGAAGAAAACATGCAGAAAGCTGTCAATGTTGCAAAGGAGACGGCAGAGGCTGCTGCTTCAGATGGGAAAGCCTTCTGCATATCCCATGTTGATGTTGGTTTGGATGCCGCTGCAGTTAGGGAAGCAGTTCTTAAAGTTATAGAGCATAAGGTTTTCCCTTAAAAATGCCTTGTTTATATCTGATTATTCTTTTACATGCAAGCTGAAGACATTGTTGGTGAATGAATGAATGAACAAACAGGGGATCTCGGTTATGGTATTCAGCACAGATGAAAGTACAAACAAGGCAGTGGTATGTGCTGGTGTTCCAGAGAAAGGGGACAAGAGCAAGGTGTTGGAAGTTTCAGAGTGGTTAACTGCGTCTTTGGGGCCTCTCAAAGGAAGATGTGGTAAAGGGAAAGGTGGTCTTGCTACAGGCCAGGTTAGTATATTTTTTTTTGCGCTTCAGTCCAGTATCCAGTTTTCTTTTGTTTTGATGTAATTAACTACTATGTCATGTGGAGGAGTACTGGAGCCCAATAACACTACATTAATGATCCTTTGTTTTCACTATGCAGGGAACTGATGCGTCACATCTAAAGGATGCCATGGATCTGGCAACAACATTTGCATCAATGAAGTTGAAAGAGTGAAGGATCAAAGTTCTATAGCCATAAAGATAAAATACTGACTGCCTAGATTATTCCAATTATATTGAAACACAGATAGGAATTGCAAGCCAAATACAATGGTGAATAGATTCACACTTGATTTCCATCCATTGTGACATGAAGATTAGTTTTCTAATTGTTTCATGTTTGTGTGTTTGACATGGAAACTAGTTGTTCGGCTGGGATATTTTGGCTTAAAGTATTTCAGAGTCTAAATATATCATTTAGATTGCTGAGTTCAAATTAATTCTACTTGTCTGATGTTGGACAAAATTTTGAGTGTAGGTGACAGTGAGCATGAACAGTATTTAATGAGATGTTATATATTGGCGGTTGTAAGGAATAGGGAACAGCATGAGCAAGTGGTCGGAAGTAAATTTGAATCTGTTGTTACCGAGATTTGAGTTCTGAGCAAGCCAGTCTGTAAATAAAATAAATAAAAACCCACATGTTAGTCAACAATGCCCCCCCCCTAGAATAGAAAAATAAAGCAATGGTGTATATAATAGGGTTGAGGACGACCCTTGATCGCTCTCCATTTCTCTCATTCCTTGACTCACTCACTCACAAACTCTGCTACAGTGATAATGATCAATGGGAAGGACATATACGACGTACTGGCGGCGATCGTGCCCCTGTACGTGGCGATGATGCTTGCGTACGGGTCAGTCCGGTGGTGGAAGATCTTCACCCCCGACCAGTGCTCGGGCATCAACCGCTTTGTGGCGGTGTTCGCGGTCCCCCTGCTGTCGTTCCACTTCATCT
>JAYMTP010004313.1:0-15166 GCA_036897365.1 Geranium brycei
CCGGATGAGTCGAAAGACGTGTACATATAACGAGATCATCAGAGTACTAGCTAACCTGTTTGTCGAATCGACTAATCTTGGGTTCGATTTCATGCATAGGAAACAAACTATCATATGTACACCCACGATTACAAAAATATTTTGAAATCTAATCGGAAAATTGAGGTCAAACGTGGATTGGAACAAAAAAGTCACCATTTTACATGTAAGGATTGCGCACATTGATAGGGTGCGCCATTCTTAGCTATCATATGTCAACGGTTGCACCTGCGCACTCATTTTTGAATGCGCAGTCCTTATTGTTTGCTTGCGCATTTGAAAGTGCGATGTTCAGACCGTAGCTAATGCATGTGCACAAGGGAAATGAGTTGTCCGAACCGTAGCTCACGGCTGCGCACTCGCTCTATGTGCGCAAACCTTATGTCAATCTGGTGTAGTGGGAATTCCTCTCAAATGAGATTAGCTAAGCACGGGCAATATTTGTTATCGAGTGACCAAATTCTCATAAGTGACAGATCTACGTATACACATATAGAATCGAAAAAAATGTGGTATAAAATTGAAGAAATCAAAAGACTACTTAGAGACACCTATATTTGAAATCCACATGAATGATTGCCAAAATATGAAACTCAACCACAACTACATATAGGTTTTTATTCGAAAAGATCTCCAAGCTCAAGCATTTCCTCTCCTTCGTCCTCGTTCTCTTTCTCCATAAAATACAATGTTGCTTCCAATGCATCTTCCACTGCATCTTCTATTACTTCCATCTCCTGAATAATTTTTGAAAAAATAATTACAATACTGATATACTCACCATATGCATATATATAATAAAAGATGTGAATATATGTTTATTTATTACTAATTACCCCATCGAGCAATAGCAAACTTTCAACAAAATTGGGTACAATGATGCCTACTCTGAACCCAAGATCCGTAAAGCCGTGACAAGCTTCATCCATCTTCTTGTAATCATACAGAACCAGCTTATTGTTCTCGCATCCAACAAAAGCCCACTGCTCACTCGCCTTCAACAAAAGCTCACCATCTCTGAAGAACCCTTGAGGCGATGAACAACAACAGAACCTGTACATATGTATCCAACTAACGTCCTCCTTGTTCATCGTCCATACATTATGCACCATTGTATTACGCTTATCTCTAACAAACATAACAACCAACCTGCCTGATATTTCAACACCAAGACAAGCTCCATACTCACGGAAAACACTCTCGCGATTTATATCATCCGCGTAAAATCTATCTTTGAGAGGAAATAAAGATTCGTGCCATTTTTCCAAAACAAGGTCGAATGATAGTAATGTCCAGTAGGGTTTGTTTCTCCTCTTTCCATTCCCAAACCAATACATGCATCCATCAAAAGAATTATAGACACCGTTGTGGAGATGCTCATATGAGTACTCGGGATTATCGATTAAAACCTTTCTCCAAGAGTCGCATCTCGAGTCATAAACCTCCACCCTTGGCGGCTCGTACGTTTTTCTATGCCTCACACTTTCATATGCTGATCGTTGTCCGATGCCATAGATCACTTGTACAACCGTGTACACAAGGTCGTCAACAAACCCGAGGCCAGTGCCCTTTAACTCCTTGTATCTCCATCCCTCGTAATCATCGTCGTCGTGACGTGTGAGGTCAGGTACCTCAATGTCGGACTCGGGAAGGATGTGGAACCTTCTAGTGATGGGGTTACAGATAATATACCTCTCGAGATCGTAGAGTTCTTTGGGGAAACTTTTTCGGGGTATATAGTCGGGATCAGCGATGATGGTTTGAATATCAAGAGCGCAAACGAGGCCGTTGCAGTGTCCTACGATCCGGACTTCTTGGAAACGAGGCCAGTACATTCTAGGTTGTGGCCTCGGATGGAGCCTGAGCGTCCAAGGGAATTGAGTGGTGATGTGTTCCAACGTTGTTTTGTGGGTGTTGTCTACTCGGAAGTACTCGAATTGTTGGTCTCCTTCCGCTCCCTTGTCGAAGACGCGTGCGGTGACGCCAAGAACCGCGTGGGAGTGATCATTAGGTGATTGTTTGTTGAACTGGAGATGAGAGGTTATGAAAAACGGATTGTTGATTAGGTTATACCAAGGTTTCGAGACGCACATGAATCTGAGCACATCTTTTACGGGTAATCTTTTGATTATCTCGCACAACATGTCATCAGCAACAATGCTGCCGCCGAGGTCCATATTGTGAGAGACAACGAATCGTAGCAAACCCTACAAGGGTAAATTGTGGACGCTTTGCTATATAATTACTATTTAATCTTTATATCTCTTCGGTTTCAGTCTAGTTTTTTTTAAATCTATACTACCCCAACATAAAAGCCCACCCAACAATCTTACTAACCACTAATCCACCCTTAATTTCTACCCCAACCCATAAACCTTCCTCACATGACGTAACAAAACTCGAACCCTGGCCGAGGTCAAAGAAGGTGAGTGTCCTGTACCACAGTGCTAGTTAGTTTAACTATTTAATCTTTATATCCAAAGGTAAGTTACACTTTGCTATCATCATTAATACTTTGTTATCCTAATTTTAAAGAGACATTTTTTCTTCTTGAAATCAAAGTGAGACATTTTGTTCAGTGATTAAACTTTGTTACATATATGTATACTCTTAACTCATAATTTGAATTTTGAGATTAAAAATGGCGTTTAAAGTATAAATCTAAACTAATGAAAAAAATATAAGAAATCTTGCCAGCCTTTGAAGAAATTCTTGTTTTGCACCTGTGGGCAATCTTTCGGTAGAAAAAGAAATGAGTAAATTGTTGTCATCTAGATAATTAGAATTTCACTGTTTGATGAAGATTACAGCTAAGGCTTGGTCAAGTGTGTAGCAAACTTCATCATCAAGATTAGAATTTCATTATTGTTACCGAACAAATATTTATTTTTCATAGTTAATATTCTATGTTTAAAATGATTATTAATTATAAAAATCAAAGCAATTGATGTGGGTCCACTCGGAGTTTATATCGACACCTCTTCGCCCACATTTAAGTGACGAATTCCCTCGTTATGTGGCTATTGGAGGCTTTTGTATTACTTTACGCCTTCGGTAGGTTTGGTACATGTGTGCAGGATTCAGGTTAAAAAGGGAAAAAATAGACGAAAATCGGGTTCCGAGCAACAAAGAGAAAAAGAGCTAAGGAACAATAAAGGGGTAAAGTTCGTCACAGGATATGTGACTATCGTTAGTGGCTTGTGACGAAGAACTAATATCAGGTGACGATCGTCACACATATGTGACGATTCATGTGACGTCGTCACATTGGATCGGCACATGCCCAATTTCTGCCAAATAAAATGCAAATCCAGACCAAAGTTGAACTCCCTCTCACATTTTGCGATAGCCACCAGTTCTAAACAAAAATTGAGCCCTAGTCTCCATCACCTACCTTCGAGATCACGAAGCTAGCAAGGAATCATCACCTGGAACCACATCTGAAGAGTTTATGAGCCTCCATCTCCTCTTGGAAATCCATATTTTGTTGATTTTTTTTTCACTTCTTGAGCTGCTATTCCAAGACATGATTTCTGTATTTTGCAACATGATTACGAGCTAAAAACCCCTAATCATGGATGTTAGACTTGAGACAATTGATGCTTGACAAGTTTATGATTTAAATTGAATTGATGCTTTATTTATTTTGGATCGTACTTGTGTTTATGCATGAATATTGAATTAGTTGATTGATATTTGTAATCTGAGTTGGAAACTAATCCCGAGAGGGATAGAACAGAATTGACTGTAAGTAAGATCGAGAAGCCAGTCTCCTAAAGTCGACATTTTGGTACGAAAATCGTTTTTTTATTACTGTGGAGGATCGATCATAATTCCCGAGAGGGTTTTCGATCTGAAATTAGGCACTACCCAAAGTTGAGAGGCCGATAGAGTAATTATAGCATAGACCCGTTGAAATTGCATTGATCAATTAATTTCTAAACTTGGATTGACAATAAGCTGTCGGTCAAACACACCTAGTTGCTAGTTAACTGAATCGAAAACCCATCTTATTTACCATTACTTGTTACACATCGTGATCGTTTGATTGATTTGGGCATTTCACACACCAAAAACCGATTGTGTCATTTCAATTCTTTTACACTTGAGTACGAACTTCATTTTTGATCCCTGTGGATTTGGCCCGGATTTAAACCGGTTATAATTACTTGACGAATATCGATTTACGCCCTCACTAACAAAGTGTGATTGTTGACACCAATCGCATCACGTGTGTCAGCAATCTAGTCAGAAACTATAAAATAAAATAATTATTAGTTTGTTTGAGCGCATTAAAGATATTTTTTAAATACCTCTAATATGATTGACATATGCATTGATGAAATTTTTTAAACATGGGAGTGTGCATCTGATAAAGATCTACGTAAAAAGGTTATATGTTTGTGAAAAATTCATTTGGGGTCATATACATTTAATACAAAATAAACTTATTCTTAATAGTTTTGTGGTTTTTAATGATCTTTGGGCCTAAACTTATTTTAGTAAGTGTGGTCTTTTAAAAAGGAGCTTTCATTATCTCTTTACTTTTTGGTTTATAATTATAATAATTATTTTTACTAATTATTGTATTATTTAAATTGTTTTTCATTGATAAACGAATCAAACTCGAGCCCAAACTGTTAGAGTTTGTAAGGCTCGCAAACCGACTTACTTTATATATATATACAAGAAAGTTAAATTCAAACTCAAGTAAAAAATAAATAATAAAAGTCGAATTAATTTTTGTCATATACATTCACTAATTATTTTATTAATTAAATTTTTAGTATAAAATTTTGCCCCTTGAAAAATTGTCTAGATTAACCGGTTGTAAAGACCGGATATGGTTTTTCATAAACACACAGGTCAGCTTGAAGACGTGGATTGGAACAACACCGTCAAGACATTTTTTCATTATAATTGAAATATAAAATTACTCGATAAACAAAAGAAGACTTGCACATGTCTTAATTAATAATACTTTGGCCTTTTGGTAAGAGAAGTTGATGTATCAACCTGTCCAAAGCAATGGATGATGATCCATGAATACCAGTAGCCTCCTCTGCCTTTCTCTTCCACTCCATGGCCATGCTTCTGATTTCCTTGCCCACCTCTCCCTCCATCAATTCTCTCACAAGCTTCTCCACTTCCTCCCTCTTCACTTCATTTTTGATCTCAAGCCCAATCTCCCATTCTCTGCATGCATACCTACAATTCGTTTGTTGGTCTCCGAAAAACGGCCAGCAAAGCATTGGCATTCCTGCTGCTATGCTCTCGATTGCTGAGTTCCATCCGCAATGTGTCAAGAACCCTCCAACTGACGGGTGCTCGAGGACTTGCTCTTGCGGGCACCAACTAGTAACCATCCCTCTTCCTTTAATATTTTCCATAAACTCCGGAGGAAGAATTGCTCCATCCCCGATCACCAAATCAGGCCTAATGATCCATAGAAAAGGGATTTTGCTATTTGCAAGGCCATATCTGAACTCAATAACTTGTTGTGGAGTCAAAACGGCTACACTGCCAAAGTTCACATAGATCACTGATTCGGGTTGCCAAGAGTTAAGCCATTGAAGACACTCAACATCTTCTTTCCACAAACTGTGCCCAAGGGATTTTACAGGGCAGTCTTGTGGTAGCTCTTTGAGAAGTATTGGGAGAGGACCAATGGAATAAACTCTTGGGAAGATGGATGACAGAGCATCCAAAACTTCTAGCTCGAGTGCATCAAAGCTGTGTACCACAATTGCTGCGGATGATTTAAAAGCTTTCTCTGCTGCAGCTCTGCATAATGCAAACATGAAATCATTTGGATCTGTTGTTCGAACAAAGCTTGGGAAATCCCTCAGACGAATGTGTTTCATTGCCGGGATGAAGTCCACGATTTGATCCAGATATCCATTTGTTAAGTAGCTCTCATCTGCAAAGGCCAATAAGTGTTACCCACCTTAGCAAAGGTAGTGTGCGAATTGACATACGCCTCATGTAATATCAAATAAATATGAGGTCACTAGTTTCAGGATCCATGTCATGATGTCAGCAATATTGCTCATAAAAACATGTTAACAATCTTAAATATTCCAAAATTTCACTTCACATTGTTGGGAAAGAACCGGGTCTTAAGAAGGAGGATCACATCATATATAAGAAAAACCAATATACTATCAGATCTTGAGTCTAATGTGTATTTAAACTCTCCTCGTACCCCTTACTCTTCCGATGTGAGACATGAACTCACACGTGGAATCATAACCGAAATCTCTATCAAACTTTTTGGAGTTTGTATGCACAATAACAATATAACTGAGGGTATGTCTTGAAAACTTGTAGCACAAAGTATTTTTCCTAAAACTGCTTACCTTTTAGAGGTGTGAGGCCTTTGTCAACCAAAGCAGCAAAGTGCTTCATGGCCATCAAGCAAGACCCAGACATGGTGAAGTACAATGCAAGAGGAACACCAAGCTCTTGAGCAACAACGTCAATATCCAGCACGAAACAATCAGAGACAATGCAACTCACAGGAGGAGCATTTGAAGCTGCAGTGTCGTTGAGGTCTGACAGAAGGCCGCGCAGCGAAGCCAATAAGTTTTCCCTATAGGCTTCAGTGTTAAACCCCGATCCCAGGGTGGCACGATCACCAAGGGCTTCGAATCTGAATCCTGACACTTTGCCAAGCAAATGAGGACAGCTAGATTCGAGCAAGCGCCTGTGATTGAGCTCAGTGTTAGCAAAAGTTACATGGAAACCTCTGTGGTAGAGAATTTTAGCCAAGTCAAGCATGGCCTTTATGTGGCCTTGACTTGGTGCTGGGATGCAAACCACATGTGGCTTTCTAGCAGAGTCCATGTAGTGTCTTTTTGAACACTTGCTCGCTCTCAATTTAATTTGTCAATTGAGAATACAAAAAAGCTTCTATTTGTACATATACTTCATCTTCTCATAAGATAAACGGTTTTGGGTACCAGACTTGAACACTGGCCAGTTACACATGACATCAATCAGTTGGCCATTAAATTTGGGTTGGTTCAGTCAGTTTTTGTTTCCTAAAAAGTCGCATAATTCACTAATTTAGCTTTGATATGAGCAAGAGTTTTGAAAATTAAACTTATCTCTATTCTTCTTGAAAGAGTTCTGAATTTTATGCCCATCTATGAATTGATCAAATGTTAGGTTCATGCATATTTAGAAGTATGGGACCATTCACACAAACAATTTTAAGGGTTAACTACACAATATTATCTTATAATAATGAACCACTTTAACATACTTATATAAAATTGCTTATGTGTTTTTGACGGTTAATCACAGTCATAACACCATCAACTATAATATAAAAGGATAAATAGACACTTCTCATCTACACAAATTTTCAAAACCGTACAATCTTTTTCCTTTTTCATGCATCATTTCCTAAATATTATATATTTTATCAACTATTGTATTCCGTTTCTTTATTATGAGCATAGGGAATTGACGAAAAAATAAGAGGCATAAAGCCTTTTTTTCAATCAACTAATTACTCGGATGTTAAAGTTTCTCTAAAAAGAACATTTAATGTGTAATCAACACCAATGCATGAAATTTCCAAGAAAATTAAAATCACCCCTTCTATTCCTTGCTATTGGTCTTGAGACGATCCTATCCCTAAATTGTCGACGTCCTCTCTGCATGCGTCGCCTACTTTCCCCTGGCAAGGGTGAGCATGGACGAGTTTGGACATGTTATGTTAATCATTGGACTCAAATTGGAAAGAGTGAGTAAAAAATATAAGGGCTTATTACCCAACTCGATTGGTGAGCTCTAGCGAGTCGGGGCGAGTTAAATCTAAGTAGGTTGGGAGTTTACTTAATCCGGTCTGTCATCCTGAGTGTTTTATTTTGAGAAAAATTGCAAAAAGTCTCCATATGATTATGTTTTTGTACACACTCTCCATTCACTGTATTTTTGCAAAAACTTTTCACCACTCATATTCATTTTTGCAAAAAAATTCTCTTACTCATGTTCATTTTTGCATTGTCTATGCAAATGAGTAAAAATTAATGAAAGTGTTACTTAAGTGTTAATTCAAACGTACTTAGGGGTGGACACTTTGACAACGGAATCAAAAACCGAATCCGAACCGAACCAGAACATGGACCGGAGAATTGAGAACCGCAGGTAACGACTTCGGTTTTGGTTCTTAAAATGGAGAACCGGGGAGTCTAGACCCCATGCCCGCCCCTAAACGTGCTAACTCAAACGTCCATCACTTAAGTGACACTTCTGTTAATTTTCATGAATTTACACAGATCGTGTAAATTTGAACATGAGTGAGGGAGAGTTTTTGCAAAAATACAGTAAAAGAAGAGTTTTTGCAAAAACAAACAATTATATGGAGAATTTTTGCAATTTTCCCTTTATTTTATGGTCATTGAAAACCCAAACTCAATTATTATTTTAAACCAAACAAAAATCACTTTAATACCAATTAATATCTTAGCCTAAAATATTATCAAATAAACCAGTCAGGAAGAAGGCACATGTAAAAACCAATGGTGGGCCTCAGATGGGTGAGCTTGGGTTTATTTTACTTCTATAAAATAATTACGAAGGTCGGGCTTGGCCTTAGGCCATGGTTAGGTCTAGCGTTCGGCATGGCTCCAGAATCGGACTAAACCGATTACGAACCGAACCGAATCAAACTTTTTTTTTTCTCAATTTTTGAGGATTGGGCCTAAAACCATCACAAAATGGGCTGGTTTATTTCTAGACCCGTTTCTCTAGTTCGATTCCCCGGTTAAACTTGATCGAATCGATCAGTTCTCTATTTTGTTAATTATGCGGTTTATGTTTCAAATAGAACCGCCGTCTCTCTACTTTTGTTAATTATGCGGTGCATGGTCTAAATTAGACGATTTAGATCCTGATCTTTAGACAAAAACTTGAAATTTATAATTATTAAAAGTTCTAACAAAAAACAAAAGTTAAGACTTAATCATTACAACCCAATTGAATTATAAAATTCTGAGACTTCCACCATTCGATCGAAGTAAATGAAGGTCAAGTTAGTGCAATGGATGGTGGTGAAGGAAGGAACTTATAGAGGTGTAAATGAGCCGAATCGAGCCTCAATTTGGCAGGGCTCGGCTAGTGAAAAAAGTGTTCGGCTTGGGCTCACAACTAAGCTCAAGTTCGGCTCGAAAAAACTTAGATAAGCTCGAGTTCGGCTTGGCTCGATTCGCTTAATTTTCAATTATATTCATTAAAAATAAAATAAAATATATAATTCATTAAATACTAAAGAGCTAGCTCGATATATCTTAAAAAAACCAACTCGAGATTGGCTCGACTTAATTTGACTCGTCAAATTTCATTATAGATATTCACCGAAATTTTGAAAAGATTTTATTAAAAATATGTAATTAATTAAGTATGAAACGAGCCGACTCGCAAGCCTATCGAAGCTTAAAAATGGCAGGCTTGAGCTTGGCTCGTTTATTAAACGAGCCCATTCTTGCGCTCGAATTCGGCTCGAACTCGATTATAACGAGCCCAACCTGAATATTTAACGAACCGAGCTCGAGCGACTCATTAAAATTTTGGCTCGTTTACATCCCTAAGAACTTAAGGAAGGATTTATTGATCTGATGTTCAGCGAACCGGTCCGGTACTGGGCGGATACTTGCCAGTTCTATGTTTTAAGAACCTGAACCAAAAATCAATGGTTATTCTTTCAATTTTGGAACCCGACCCGAACCGTTATCCGCGGTTCCAAGTTCTATGATTCTGATTTGCGGTCTCCAGTTCCATTTCTACAATGCCCACCCCTAATTAGGTCTATACATTTGAATGGATAACGGATTGTACATCTTTAACCAGCCAACCGGCCCAAATACTAACCGTGTTGCATTTTTTTGATTGGTTACCCGTTCAGATCACACTAGATTTGGTCTCATAACTGGTGGGTAGGGGCAGATTCGTGGATTCGGACGGATTGGCGAATTTTCTTGCTCAGCCATATCCCCAAGGAAAGTTTTTTTTGAAATATTTGGGGGCTATTTTGAGCGGGATGATTTTGAATCCTTCAATAGTGGGCCCTTGTTCGTCAGCTTTTCTGGATCGCCCACCATCACCCGATCTTCCCTTGCCCGATGTCGTAACAAATGTTCACATCGCATTCCTCGTTCTGATTTCAACCGTTGAGGCAAGTCTTTGGTCGGTCGTGTCTCAAGCTGAATCCTCTCGAGATCATAACTCTGGCCTTTGAACTTTCAAAGAGAGCGCCATTAAAACGTAGGATCTTTGCATATTCATAAAATTTAGTACAATGAGTCATATTCCCTAAATAAGAAATTCATTAGGTTTTTCGAGGATTTGGATTCTTTTTCCTATAAGTCTAAACTTAGCAGTAGAGCCGAAAATATACACTGAAAACCTAATCCATCCGCTTTGTGGAAACTCTTCTTCTCTAGTTCTACTCTACCCAGTGTTCGATTTCGCTAACTTCTGTCGCTGTATCCTAAGATACTCTTGTCCATATAGGACAATAAATGCCCTTAAGGAAACTCAATTACAACACGTCAACAGAAACCTATTTAAGCAATCGATCAATCCTTCTTGTTCCATGTTCAGAAATCTTGTCTGTAATTGTTTTTAATATTTTATTACATCAATAAAATTAAAATTTTGAATTGATTTGCTACGTATGATCTGTTCCATTACATTGAGCATGTATGTTTCTTCGATTTTTTCCATATTTACACTTATATATGGACTAATTCACACCTAACATTTTAAAGATGTTTATTTTATAGTGCTCATGTATACTAACTAGACGAACATGTAACTTTGGTGGAAATAATATGATTTGATATTGATCAAACAAATTCTTTTAAATGAACATCTAAGAAATATTTTGTTCAAAACCGAATTCTCTGTTATTTTCGTAAATCAATATATTATGTTTTCAAGAGAAACACGTAAGAATGATTAGCACGAAACCAATAGGGTGCTTCGAACAACACATATAAACTGAAAGTTGAGAAATTCACGTCGGATGTATTTCTTATTAATGTGATATACATAGGTCAATTACAATTGTAACTCTCGAATATAAATGGTAAATAATAGTAATAAATACTTAATAATTACATAGCGGCAATTATATTTAACACGTTACCGCAGTCGGAGCAGGAGGAGGCTGGATGCTCGAACTGGAGCAAAAGTCTTCAAAGAGAGCAGTCAGGAAGCATCTGGTGAATATATCTGCTAAATTGAAAGAGGGTGGTACATGAGCCACCCAAACTTTATCACTTTTAGTGACCAGGATTGAGAAAAGAAACTGAGGGGTCGAGAATTTAGAAAATAATTTAGTGTGGTGAAAAATATAAAAAAAGACAGGGAGAATAACTGAAAGAGAGATTGACTAAGAGATGATAATAGAGAATTAAAGAGTAAGAATAAATATATGAAGGAAAAGAGAGAGTAAAAAGAGGGGGTAAGCAACTACGTCATATAATGACGGCGCGGCAACTACGTCTCATATGGACGATGACAAAGTGGTTTTAAGATATACCGCTAAATTTTTAGGCAACTACGTCAGTACGAAATAATTTCAAGCAACCACGACGGTGCAAAACAAGCAACTACGTCGTAGGACAACGGTGTGAAATACAAGAAAAAAATAATGGAGATAAAATATCGATATCAAGCTAATAGAGATAGAGAGAAAATTAAGAAAGAAAGAAAATTGTGAAAGTGTGATAAGAAAGAGATTGAGTTTTTTTGAAAGATGAGAGGAGAATATATAAGGAGATTTGATTTAATAATGCAAGAGATTAAAAAGGAAATTATGTAAAAGGGTTTGAGAAAAAGGAAAAAATAGAGTTTAAGGGAGGCAAAGAAGTGAAAATAAAAGGGAGATTAATAGATGTGGTAGGCCATGGTCATTGGAGAAAAAAAGGGGAGAGAATTAATAAGACAAAGAATAAGAAAGGAAAAAAGAAGAGAGAAGGTGAAAATACTGAGAATAAAAGAAAGGGCATGAAAGAATTAATAAGAGGGAGGTGAGAAAGTGTGGAAAGCAAAAGAAGAATTAATATATAAGAGAGAAAAAGAGAGAGAGAATTGCTCACCTTTTATAGAATAGAATAAAGAAGTGAGGGATAAATCAACAGTTGAGCAGACAAAGGAAGATAGAAAAAACAATAGTTGATAGGAAAATAAGATAAAGTGAGATCAACAAGAAGGTTTGAACGAAATATAATGTAAGAGAAGAATAAATTACATGTTGAGCAGTAACAATTGAGTCTGCGCTCGACACCTTAACAAAAGAAAAATTGGGATATGCCTCGTCCACCCGTTAAATCATGATTATAGAGTGGGAAAAACCACACTCGAACAAAAGCTTAACCAAGGATCGAAAAGTTTTAGAGAGCCTCTGATACCAAGAGATCAGTTGAGAAAATTCACGTTAGATGCATTTCTTATTAATGTGATATATATGTAGGTCAATTACAATTGTCACTCTCGAATATAAATAGGTAATAATAATAATAATTACATAATAATTACATAATGGTAAATATCGTTCAAAACCAAATTATCTGTTATTTAGAGTCTCTGATACCAAAAGATCAGGTGAGAAAATTCACGTTGGATGCATTTCTTATTAATGTGTTATATATGTAGGTCAATTACAATTGTCACTCTTAAATATAAATGGGTAATAATAATAATAAATACATAATAATTACATAACTGTAAATATTATTCAAAACAGAATTATCTGTTATTTTCGTAAATCAGTATTTTATGTTTTCAAGATAAACACGTAAAAACGATTAACACGAAATCAATAGGGAGCTTCGAACAACATGCATAAACAAATTGAATATGCTTTACTAACTTTGGAAACTTATTAGTAAAGAAAGTGGAAAAGCTATTAAATCAGCTATTCAAATCGGTTCAAAGTTTCAGGTGCTCGCCTTGAGGTTCATAACCAGGTCCTACCCGTATCTCTATCCCATCATTTTTGGGATAGGAAAGTGTAATCGTGTTTGAACAAGTGCAGTAAATTGTAATTTCCCCTTTCATTTTTTTATTATGAGCTTTTCTCATTGAGGAAATATAAAATTTCCAATGGACATTTTTTAATTTATATTCATTAATAACAAAAGTGTGTGTATTTTGTAAGATTGAAATTTAAGGGTGGTAAAGATCAGTCTCACTTAAAAATTTAGATACCAAACTGTAATTGCCACAAAGAATAATGAATTTGAGTCTTATATATGGCCAGATTTTCTTATTAACAATGCCAAATGTTTCAGTCTTGTAAACATCTTCATATCCACCAAATGTTGAATATTCCCCCAATTATGTCCACGATAGCTAAAGATGCTATTATACTCTTATTTACCGATGGAGTTGTGCTCATACAAAAAATCAAACGGAAATGACTATTTTTGGGATTTTGAGAAGAGAACTTCATGTATCAGCTTGTCCAAAGCAATGGACGATGAGCCATGAATACCAGTAGCCTCCTCTGCCTTCCTCTTCCACTCCATGGCCTTGCTTCTCATTTTCTTGCCCTCCTCTCCCTCCATCAATTCTCTCACAAGCTTCTCCACTTCCTCCCTCTTCACTTCGCTATCGATCTCCATCCCCATCTCCCATTCCCTGCATGCATACCTACAATTCGTTTGTTGGTCTCCAAAAAACGGCCAGCAAAGCATTGGCATTCCTGCTGCTATGCTCTCAATTGTTGAGTTCCATCCGCAATGCGTCAAGAACCCTCCAACCGACGGGTGCTCGAGGACTTGCTCTTGCGGGCACCAGCTTGTGACCATCCCTCTGTCTTTGGTATCTTTCATAAACTCGGGAGGAAGAACCGCTGCATCGCCGATCACCAAATCAGGCCTAATGACCCACAGAAAAGGGATTTTGCTATTTGCAAGGCCCCATCCGAACTCGATAAGTTGTTGTGGAGTCACAACAGTTTTACTGCCAAAGTTGACATAGATCACTGATGTTGGTGGCCAAGAGTTGAGCCATTGGAGACACTCAGAATCTTCTTTCCACAAACTGTGTCCAAATGATTTTACATTGCTGTCTTGTGGGAGATCTTTGAGAAGTATTGGGAGAGGACCAATTGCATAGACTCTTGGGAATATGGATGAGAGACCATCTAAAACTTGTCGCTCCAATTCATCAAAACTGTGTATCACAACTGTTGCTGAAGATTTAGAAGCTTTCTCTGTCGCTTCACTGCAGAATGAAAACATGACATCATTCGGATCTGTTGTCCGAACAAAGCTTGAGAGATCCCTCTGACGAACGTCTTTCATTCCAGGAATCCAGTCCACGACTTGATCCAAATAACCATTTGTTAAGTAGCTGTCATCTACAAAGTCAGAATAAAAGTTAACTACGCATTACATAGAAATGTTTTGAAATCAACTGCAATTTTAAGAAGTGTGAGGCATTTCAGAACTATGTAGGGTATGCTCCAAAATTACCTTTCAGAGGTGTGAGGCCTTTTTCATTCAAAGCAGAAAAGTGCTTGTTTGCCATCAAACAAGCTCCAGCTACAGTGAAGTAGTGTACAAGAGGAACACCGAGCTCTTGAGCAACAACTTCTCCGACCAGCACGAAACCATCACAGACAATGCAACTCACGGGAGGAACATCTGCAGTGTTGTTGAGCTTGGCAAGAATAAGGTCACGCAGCGGATCCAGTAACTTCTTCCTACATGCCTCTACATTAGACCTCGTGCCCCGAGTGACATCATCAGACCCATCAGGAAGCGCTTCGAACCTGAATCCTGGCAATTCGTTGAGAGAATCAGGACCTCTAGACTCGAGCAAGCGGTTATGGTTGAACTCTGTGTTGGCAAAAGTGACATGAAAACCTCTATGGTGCAAGAGTTTAGCCAAGTCAAGCATGGCCTTTATGTGACCTTGAGCTGGTGCTGGGATACAAACCACATGAGGCTCTCTAGCAGAATCCATATAGAGCTTTTGAACACTTGCTCTCAGTTTTTCAATCCACAAAACAAGAGCTTCCTTATGTGTAGGGGTGCACACGGGTCGGGTTTCCACCCACCCGACTCATTTACCCACCCACCCGTTCATTTACGGGTGGACACCT